>JAJAGP010000083.1:0-5000 GCA_025084515.1 Ancistrus triradiatus
AAAAGAAAATATCCCCCCACACCATTACACCACCACCAACCTGAACCGTTGATACAAGGTGGAATGGATCTCTGGCTTCTCTGTAAACCCTGGAGATCAGCTGTTTCTGAAATACTGTAATGTAATGTATTTCAGCATTCAACTGTTGACCACTAATGCTTTAATAGAAGGGCATTATGACAAAATTGTGCACACCTTGAAGACAATAGTTTCACAATATTTAGCTATAGCCATACTTAAAAAAAAAAAACACCAAAAATATTGGTTTTTATCATTAACAATGAAAAGATTGTAACTGTTAAGAGTCCATTCCCTGGTGATAGTACAGTCACCTATGATTAGGAGACCAAGAACGCATACACACAGGATCTGTGTATGCACTATGTATCCAGCAATTTCACGTTTCAGTTACTGAGGCTATGTTCAGACTGTCAAGGACATTTACAAGACCAATTTGAGCTGTCAGTCTGAACACAGCCTACAGGCTCAAGGTGTTGGATTGAATCAGACCTAAACCTTCACAAACAGGAAAAATGTGGACAAACCCTGGTCAGGAATCAGCCCTCAGACATCCAGCGCCTTACAATTTGGTGTAAACTGATCCAAACAAAGCCATTTTACAGGTGAAAACAGTGATTTTAGTTTAATGACTTTATAAACAATTATATAAAACAATTCTTTAAAAAAAAAAAAAGTCCATGCATTTTCAGTGTAAATTTGATTTGAAATATAGAGCAGATCTATATACAGTGTGTACTGTAACAGCATTTTGACTTGATTGGGCCGTTTACCAGAAATACACTTGGGCTGCATAGATGATTTTACATTATTGCCTACATTTATTTATAAATCAAAAAGAAATGGAATTTTATTGAAAGAAAATCCTAATTCAAGTTCACATAAGTGCCTCTAGCTATGCTCAACCCCTCACACGCTGTTCTTTTTCCTGACACATTCCTATTTCTGTGAGGCTTTTTGAAACTAAACAACCTGCACATTAACAACCAAAAGGATGGAGGACTGAAAAGTTCCTCCACAGGAATAGATAAATGGGCATGTTTTCCCATTCCCCAGATCATTAGGAACAACGATCCTACAGACATACAAATGTTACGTCAACACAAAGAAAGCCTGAGTTTGATGGGGAAGGGGATCGTTTAGTTCAAAGAAAAGCCTGAGAAGAAAAAGCCCATTCAATTTACCTTTATACAATAATTTACAGTAGTACAATAGTGAAAAGGACACGTTCAGATGCTTGCAAAACAGACACCACATTATTTTACAGCTACGAATTAAATAATTCAAGCATGATGAAAAGAACCAAAGTCTGCAGGGTCGTCACATGAAAAACACTATATAAACGAGGTACTTTGGAAGGTGAACACCAGTCCTTCAGACTTTTCTCAGAGGAGAGACCCATTAACGCCCTCAGCACGATATCATGGCAGTACATGACGCTAGTTTCCTCTGTTCAGACTACTGTCTTAAATAAGTCAAAGCGCTGCGGTACATTACAGATGGGGTACGTCAATGCCAGGATCCAGTGTCACAGGTGGCGGTGAAAACATGAGCACAAATGATTCGTTCTTGTCCAAATAAAAAAGAAACCAAAAAGTAGTCACTTTATAAAAATAATTAAAAAACAAAAGCTTACACTGTGGCACCTATGAAACGGTGCAGCGAGACTCGAATACAAAAATATGTCATTTGTCTTCACTCTCCAGCTACTCAGTCATCCTGGAGAAAAGGGGAGCGCACAGAGCGGAGAAGAGAAGCTCGGGTGCACAGTGGCCCACAGACCCATAAGGCATTTTTTTGCATTTCTGTTTCTGTCTATGGACGAGTGAGCTCTCGCTATGTCTTCCGGCTGCTCCAGACCTGCTCCGGCGTGCTCTTCTGCTCAGACGAGCACTCGAAGGGCGATCGGTGGCCCAAGGGTGAGCGAGAGTCATAAGGTGACCGCTGGTCTCGAGGGGAACGTGGTCCACTGCTTGACGCCCGGTGGTCCATTTGCCAGTCAGAATGGTAGCGGTAGTCTCGGGAAGACTTGTGGTAGTCTGAGCCCGAGTGCGAGCGGTGCTCCGAGTGTACCCGGTCCTTGTTGTTGCTGTCTGACCAGCTGTCTCTGCTGGACCGGTGATCGTCTAGTTTCCTATGCTTGCTGTCACTGTAGTACCTGTTGGAAAGGAGAGTGGAAAAGGTTCTCATACTCGGTTGCACATGTATAAAGCAGCAAGACAAACACCGGTGTAAAGGTTCACTCAGTGACAGCCTTACTAAAAACATTCTGAAATGCTGTCCAAGTTAACGAGATAACGTTAGCGAGGGGCATTTTGGGTAATTGGGGAGTCGGGTACTGAACACAAACCAACGCGTCATCGATTATTCGTTATCACAGATTAAACAGTCTTGAGATCTGCTGACTGTGGAGGCCATTTGAGTACAGTGAGCTCAGTTTTCAAGAAACCAGTTTGAGATTTGAGCTTTGTGACAGTTCACATTAATCTGCTGGAAGTAGCATCAGAAGATGGTACACTGTGGTCAGAGGAATGGACATGGTCAGCAACAATACTTCTCTGGAAACCCTAGAGATGGGTGTGGGTGGAAATCGCAGTAGATCAGCAGTTTCTAACCCTAACCCAGCCCATCTAGCACTGACAACCATGCCTCGTTCAAAGTAGGCATCACAATACTTAAAGATATTTTCACGATACGTACACACACGTGATCGCAGACAAAATGGATTTGTAGTAACAGATTCTTAAAAACTACTACTCATATTCTCCCATACTGCACTTCATTCAATTAAACAGGACTAATTACACTCTATAATGAAATATGCAGAAATATGCAATATCCGTGATATGCTCATAAAAGCATACCGTCTATCATGATCAAATTTATTAGGATAGGATAAAACTGTCCTATTGCTCTCTCCCAGTTCAAAGGCACTTAAATCACCTTTTGTCCCCATTCTGATGCTCAGTTTGTACTTCAGCAGGTCATCAAAATGCACCGAATTGCTGCCATGTCATTGGCTGATTAGATATTTGAGTTCACGAGCAACTGAACAGGTGTACCTAATAAACTGGCCAGTAAGTGTATAACATTTGACTTTACTTGTTCATGAACATGGAGGATCAGAAATGAATACACTTTACCAAAATGTAATTTTCGACAATAGGAAAGTAATTACAACATGCTTCACACATTTAAACAAAACACACGAAGTCAACCTCAATGCAAATGGTTAAGTGAATAATCACATGACTGAGCAGGTGTTAAGGCATTCCTAATAAAGTGACTGGTGAATGTGTCACGTGCAGAAACATCTCAGTAAGTGTGTGTGAACAGATGTAAGCGGGTAGTTGTAAATGAAGCAATGCTGGTATAGTTAAAGGTTTGCATTTCTGACCTGCTGTCCTGGCGCTCCCTGTAGTGGTCTCGTTCTCTGTGGTCTTTGCCATTGCTGAAGGACGAGTACGGCCTCTTCCTCGAATCGGAGCCCTTTCTGTACGAGTCGCTAGGGTGGCGCTCCCTGCTTTGCTCGTGGCTGCGTGAGGTTGAGTGGTGCCGGTCCGAACTGTAGCTGTCTCGACTGCTCTCGTCCTGCTGAGAGTCTTTTAATCTCTCGATGTCTAAGGATACAGGGGGAGAGGGAAGACTTAACAGCCTCCAAAACACAACCTACACGAAGGTTTAAGACTGTCAATTTAATGCTTGTTCAGGTATTTTACTTCTTTACAACTAGTGATGCACTGAAAAAAGTCATGTTGAAATCTGCAATTTTAACCCTTTCCAGGAAAAACTAAAGGCTTTCTTGTTTTTTTTTTTAAATGAGTATTTATTTGGTTTGAGTGATAAGTAATTAAAAAAAAAAAAAAAGGGACTGTGGTGGCCTAGTGGTTAAGGTACAGAACTATGGACCAGAAGGTCCAGGGTTCAAATCTCACCTCAGCCACTGTTGGGTCCTTGAGCAAGGCCCTTAACCCACAATTGCTTGGATTGTAAGACTGTATCAATTGTAAGTCACTCTGGATAAGGGTGTCTGCTAAATGACACCATTCATATGACAAGTGATCTCTTGTCTAATGTCTGTGGAGATCATAAAATGATTCCACACAGCAGACATTTTCACTGGTCATCTGCTGCCCTTCAGTCTGGACCTGACCGATGCAAGAGAGCGAAGGGAACAAACTGCACCAGAAGCTGATTTTTGACAACTGTATGATTAGGGACCCTCAAGCAAGGCTGTTTTTATCAGAGAACATGCTGTATACTGCAATATGGGCCCCGGCACACTAACATGTTCTGTTAAGGTTCTGTTCTCTGTAGATTTATCACCATACCCGGGCCACTCAATGTCGATGTGCATACTTCACATTTTATTCGAACTTTGACTCCATGACTTTAGTTCCGCTCTTAGATTTATCATCTACGCCGCCCAAGGAGGTTGGGTCCCTTTTTGAGTCTTGGTCCTCCCAAGGTTTCTTCCTAGAACTAGGGAGTTTTTCCTTGCCACTGTCGCCCTAGGCTTGCTCAATATGGGATTGGACGTAGTTATTAGGAGATAATCTAAACTTGTAAAGTTGCTTTGAGACAATGCTCCATTGTAAAAAGTGCTATATAAATAGATCTGACTTGACTTGACTTCTCTCTAAAGAATAATGTAAATTATTCTAAGTCTCAAGAACCAGCTTGAGTCACGAGTGAGATTCAGGTAGGGATGAGCAAGGGAGAAACCTCTATGTGCTCGCTTCACTGGTCTGCACTAGCATGTTGGCATCATCTCCCTCTCCACTGAAGATACCATTTCAACACCATGCACATGCTTTCAGAATGCAGGGTCTTTGGACCCACTCTCTGATCCAGTCTGGCATAAACCTTTTTCTGGTCAAAAAGTCTTTTGTTCCCTTTCTTTTCACTGGCCAAAATTTCAGTGCATCTCTAGTCAACAACTCAATTCATGGACTACAATGCTTTAATGTCTTATAATGTCT
>JAJAGP010000083.1:10000-270000 GCA_025084515.1 Ancistrus triradiatus
AGGCTACCACAGTAACACAGCCTTGCTGTTCACGTTACTGTTGCTTGAAAATACCTGGGATCTTGGCAACATCACTCCACTCATCCCCTCATTAAATTACTTTTAAATAAAACTACTAAGAAAGCAATACTATGTGAGGTGCGTTCTCTTTGTAAAGCTTCCTGACTGACAATGGAACCTCAAGACTAGTTAATAAGACAGTCCACTGTGTTTTGTATGAGATCTGTGGTTTAGAACATTTAGCTGTTAAGTGGTCATACATTAAAACTAGCAAGAGTCAAAGTATTGATATGTGAAATTTATTTTTTAAAAAGTTACGTTTTTTTTAGGTTTAAAAAAATAATAATAAAAAAATTAATTATGCAAAGTACTTTGACATAATTTCTTACATATTTAACACCCGAGACGGAACAGGTGCAATGTAATTTAAATTCCACATTTACGCATATTTTATACATAAATACATTAATTGTATAAAAAATTTTATACACATGTGGGAAGAAACTATTAACAAAAAAAACAACATAAATTATTTTAAAATGTTTAAACAATGTTTTTTTTTGTTTAGTAAGAAAAAAATCTTGCTTGAAAAGAAAAAAAAAAATACATTAAGGCTATTTAATTTATGCAATGGTGAAAAAAGTGGAAAAATTAATGAAAGACTGCAAAAAACCGTATTCGGTATTCAATTACAAATTTTTATTTCAGTGCAGCATCACTGCAATAATTACTAGTAATAATTCCCAGTAACAATAATACTGCGCATTACGACTGCATGACATATTACAAGCACAAACGCCACCTTATGGGGGATGAAGGAAATACCGTTTTAAAATATGAATTCATTTCGAATTTGGCAGGTAACTTAAATAGACAGAACAAGCTGCTTCTGTCATCAGCTCCAGCCCCATCATACTCGGGCCACTTAATGCCGATGTGCATACTTCACATTTTATTCGAACTTTGACTCCATGACTTTAGTTTCGCTCTTAGATTTATCATCTACGCCGCCCAAGGAGGTTGGGTCCCTTTTTGAGTCTTGGTCCTCCCAGGGTTTCTTCCTATAACACTCAGGGAGTTTTTCCTTGCCACTGTCGCCCTAGGCTTGCTCAATTTGGGATTGGACGTAGTTATTAGGAGATAATATAAACTTGTAAAGTTGCTTTGAGACAATGCTCCATTGTAAAAAGCATTATATAAATAGATCTGACTTGACATTAAAATTAAATAAGCAAAATTGACCATGTGGTTCAGCCCTCATCAGACCACTGGTAACCAAGAGCATCTCACGAGTCTGGCTGATTACATATTATGCTCCGACCCTGTCATTTGGCCATAGAGATTTGTCCCTTTTTAAAGTGACTGTTCATTACTCATGAACAACCCTCCCACATCCAACACACTGAATATTAGAAGTGACTGATTATTACAGTCTAATATATAGCAGAACTCAACGTGCTGTTCTAACAGTATCCAACATTATTTGGTCTGTGCATGGTTTTAATGTTTTGGCTAATCTGTGTATATTCCCATTTGTATGAATTTTACAGTGACAAAAAAAAAATCCAGCAAGTCTATTGTCAGGGACATCAAAAAAAAAAAAAAAAAAAAAAGTTGTATGGAAGACATGAAGAGACTGTTTATGCAGTAAAACTCTAAAAAGGATCTCACCGTGCCCGTTTGCCTTTGGGCCTCCTTCTTTGCGAGGTCCTTGCTGAGTAATTTGATGAGGTAGTCGGCTCGTGTCTGGAGCTGTTTGGCCTGTGGCTTCTTATCAGGGTCATCCGGTAAGAGCTAGACAGACATGTGACAAATTAAATGATAATAATAAAAGCATCCTATAATAAAAAGTTTTCCATGAATTAAAACAAACAAACAAACAAACAAACAAAAAACCACGTACTAATCCTAGTCATACCTTGTGGGTGAGATTGAGATCAGGATCCATCTTAATCATTTCCCAGCTTCCGTAGCCATACTCGTAAATACCAATAAGAAGACTGGAGTCATCCTCTTTACCCCACTCGATATCAAAATGAGCTGCCTTTACATGGCAAGGAATCATATACCTGTTCAAATGGAATTAATTAAGAGTAAATCATGCCTGCTGTACCTGCTCTACTCCAAGCATAAACATGAAGAGGGGAAAAAAACATATAGATTCTGGAAATGTAAGCAATTTGTAGACAAGCAAATACCTCTTCCTCTCCTCTGGGTCAGCAGGAATGGCTTTGTGCAGTGGTGCCAGTTCCTCCTCGTGCGAGATTACAAGCTTAGCGTTGACTTGCACACCTGAGATTCTGAACGTGGGTCCTTTTACCTTTCCTCTCCTGCCCCCTAAATAAACAAATGAAAAAGAAGTTACATAACACGCAAAGCAAAATGCAAAGACAAGAAAAAAAAGTTCAACTGCATTAAAAAGGAAGCCCCCCAAAGAGTACACCAACAGTCAGATCAAACTGGGTGAAAGTGACCAACTTTAAGCAGTGTTAAGCAGCTTCTGTAAATTCCTGATCCTTGTTACTCCATTATCTGTTTGACAGAAGTCTGTTTTTCTGGTCTATTACAGGGTTGTCAAGTCAGATTTATTTATATAGCGCTTTTTACAATGGAGCATTGTCTCAAAGCAACTTTACAATATCAGATTATCTCCTAATATCTACGTTCAACCCCAAATTGAGCAAGCCTAGGGCGACAGTGGAAAGGAAAAACTCCCTAAGTGTTATGACGAAGAAACCTTGGGAGGACCAAAACTCAAAAAGGGACCCATCCTCCTTGCGTGGCGTAGATGATAAATCTAAGAATGAAACCGGTTGTCCAAAGTGCAGCCTGCGGACAGACATTAACTGGCCTGCTACATCACTCGAGAATACATTATTAGTGTCTCATCGGCAGATTGAAATTTGTTCTTTCACCTGATGGTGTACGTTAAGCCATTGATGTCAAAAGTGACAGTAAATTAAATAAACAAAACATTTATAGGAAGAAAAAAAGGAAGGGAAAAAAAAAAAAAAAACAGTTAGGTGACTTAAGAAATAAGACTAGCTTTGTTATGGAGTTCCACAGATCTGGTAATGCATAACATGTGAGTAATAAAATTATAAAACACGTGAGAAATACTGAAGGAGGATACTTCACGTTTTAAAGATGCTGTACTGTGCATAAATGTTTTAAATAAAATATTCAACATAAATAATATGCAGTAAGTTGTGTCATTTTTTCACTGTCTTGATATCCAGTAGGTGTTAAGTACACTAAAATTAGTCGCCCGTTGGCACATTGCAATTTTTCCTTTCACCTGATGGCCGCAGCAGTACATAAAGCCATCTCTGCCAAAAGTGACATTAAATACACTGGCTGGCCAAAAACAGTGGTCACCACCTGGATTTAACTAAGCAAATGGATAAGAGCCTCCCATTGGATAATTACTCCATTGGTGATTATGTTTCAGCTGGCAACAAGTTATTGAACCCTAACTGATGCAGTGAGTAGCTTCTGATTTGTTAAACAACCATGTCAAAAGACACATCCTGTGATCATGGAAAAAATGATCATCTGTTTCAAAAGGGTCAAATTATTGGCATCCATCAAACAGAGAAAACATCTAAGGAGACTGCTGAAACTAATAAAATCGGGTTAAGAACTGTCCACGCTTTATTAAAAAGTGGAAGGACAGTGAGGAAACATCTTCCAAGAAGGAATGCGGTTGGAATAATATCTTGAATGATTGGCGATCACTTAAACATGACGAAATCAAATCATAAATAAACAGTGGAACTCCGGGATATGTTTAATAGTAAAAGTAAGAGCATTTCCACACTCACAATACGGAGGGAACTCAAAACTGTGTAGCCTTAAAAAAAAAACACTTGTCAGTGAGACTAAATGGCAAACACGACTTCAGTTTGCTAGGGAGCATAAAGATTGGACTCTGGAGCAAGGGAAGGTCGTCATGTGGGGTCTGATGAGTCCAGATTTTCCCTGTTCCAGAGTGATGGGCGCATCAGGGTAAGAAGAGAGGCGGCTGAAGTGATGCACCCATCATGCCTAGTGTCTACCGTACAAGCCTGTGGGGGCGGGGCTATGATCTGGGGTTCAGCAACGTTATGTGCCCAAAGAATGAGGTCAGCCGACTACATATATACCTGAATACACTGAACGACCAGGTTATTCCATCCATGGATTTTTTTCTTCCCTGATGGCACGGGCATATTCCAAGACAACAATGCCAGGATTCATCGGGCTCAAATTGTGAGTCCAGATCTGAACCCCATTGAGAGTCTTTGGGATGTGCTGGAGAAGACTCTGACCAGTGGTCCAAATCTCACATCATCAATACATGATCTCAAGGGAACAATTCTCTCAACAGAAATAAATGTAATGACATTGCAGAAGCTTGTGGAAACGATGCCACAGTGAATGCGTGCTGTAATCAAAGCTAAAGGCGGTCCAGCCAAATATTAGTGTGAGAGACCTTTTTTGGCCAGGCAGTGTAAAATAAATAAATAAAATTGTGGAAAAAAAAAAAAAGCTGTTACTTAAGATAAGACTAGCTTTGTTATTGAGCTCCATAAAGCTGGTAATGCATAGCAACTGAAGGAAAGAAATACAATGTACGTGAGAAATACTGAGGATACTTGATGTTTCAAAGATGCATTATTATGTAGAAATATTTTAAACAAAATATTCAACACAATCCGCAGTAATTTGACATTTTTCACTCTCTTGTTAACCTGCAGGTGTCCAATACACTAACATTAAATTCAGTAGTTAAATAAATATTCATAACAGTTTAAGAATAATAATTTTGTACAGAGAGACAGGCCCTTAGGTAATTTAATATGGTCCAGTCTTGGCCCCCTTTGAAATAACTTGACTCCCCTGGTCAATCATGGACACCTTGGTGGTGATATGAAACTGTATACAATTAGTTGGGAAGTGCCCTTTATTACTAACTAGCATTAAGTGGTTTATGTCTGTTCCTCTGTGGGTCCATTTTAATTTGTATAGAAATTAGTTTCGTTGCTCTGTGCAGTAACTTGCCAATTTCCAAAACAAACACCAACATGATCATACTGTGGATCATGTTACAGCCTCAGAACAAAGTTGTGATGTGATCTCTCTGCAAGTCTCCCCACCCCTAGATCAAATGATGAACGACTAAGTGGCAACAAGTAGAACAGCAGAATATGCAACTAACTGCACTTGCTCCACCTACCTGAGGTCTTCTCTGGTCCACATGGATTTTCCTTCAGAGTTCTTATGCAGCCGTTATGAACCGTCTCAGCCAGCCGTCTCAGGTCATGCTCCGATTTATCTACTAGCTCGGCATCCCTCGCAATAGCATCAAGCCTGTTACACAGACAACCACTGAGGTCAAAAGAAATAACAAATGAGAAAGCAAGGCCGCCAATAATAACTGACAAGCTTTACCTTTCCAAAGGACCACCAAATTTCTTATAGCTCTTGATAAATCTACAGAGGACAAAAAGAACGAGTGAAGAGAAACCTTTGGTTAATTGCAATAAGAACTCAAGCTATTGCCTTTTAATGCCATGTTAACATTACTTCTACAGCAGACATCATCTAAGCCTGGACAATTCAGACGTGACCAACCTCCGTATTTCAGCGTCACTGAAACCCTTGATATTCTCTCGAGGAATAGTTCGAGGTCTGCCTCGCTTCTTGGGCCGCTTTCTGTCCGAGGCCGAGTCGCTGTCCGAAGGAGAGTATCTTCGGTTTCGACTGCGTCTGCCCTCGTTACCGTTAAAACTTATCTAAAGCAAGTATCATATATAAAAAAACAATAACAAATATTCACAATGTCAGTGTCGCTCCCAAAAACAAGCAACATTCAACACACTGTCTAATATTGAGCAGGAACCACCCTATCCATGCAGTTCCAGAACTTGAGACCATTTTCTTTTTTTTTATTGAGAAGTCAAAATCAACATACAGAAAAAAACCAACATAGGAGAGCAAATGGGTTAAAGACTTCCACATTTTCCCAATTTTATCCCAAGACAAGACAAAACATCACAAAGACACACAAACACGTACACACAAGTGTACACACATGCACACCAGTAAAAAAAATAAATAAATAAATAAAATAAAATAAATAAATAAATAAAGGGGGGGGGGGGGGCGCATTAAATAGAAGGTATGGTCTGAAGTTTGGTCAAAATAAGAGAGAAAAGAATTCCACTTCAAATAAACCTCTCACAGTGAATCCAATCTTCTCTAATTTTAAATAGTGTAATAAATCGCAGAGCCACATTGTAGGAAGTTTTGAGGATTTCCAAAGTAGAAAAATACACCACCTTGCCAGCAAAGATGTGAAGGCAATAACATCTGAGACTTTGGAAGTGAGTGAGCATTAGATGAAAGCCCAAAAATAGCAAGCAAGGGACATAACTGGATAGTAGTATCAAATATTTTTGACAATATCTGAAGATAAATCGGGCCAAAATTTATAGACAATTGGGCAAGAAAAAAACATGTTATATTGCACGGAGACATGGAGCAATGGTCACAGTGATCAGTTACTATACCAGATAACACCATTTTCAATACTACACAATGAAAATCCATCAGTGCACACATACAAACTGATCCTCACAAACTAAAGGAGACAGAAAAACGTACGCAAGTTGTGTTTACTAATAGCAGAGCCTAAACCCTCACAATAACTGATCCGCTGCAGACGACCTTTGTTTGTGGCAGGCACAATGCATTAACTTTGAGCTGATTGCCATACATGTACAACTGGTATCTAAGGTCCGATTTATTTTATTTTTAAACATCTTGGAGTTGACATTCTACAGCACAGCATAAACACACTAAACGTTTAAAACAACGTCATAGTTCTGAATTCAGTCACACTTCGCAGTGGTGGTACTGGTACACGCTTCGGTCGCAAAAAGTTCTGTGAAAAAGGACGTTGACCAGACATTACCATAGTCCCAATCTGTTTATGCTACTGTAATGCAAATACAAGCAGTATTTTCACAAGAAAACTGCGTGCGAACGATACGTCAATGTGGAAGAGACACTGCTGAAAATGCGAGTGGAACTCTACCATCTACACAGCGTCCCTAATGCCGTCACATCTGAAGCCTATAAACTGTTATACACGCACAATCCTTTTTTTATTTATGGAAATTCACAATAATTATAGAAAGCACAGTAACGTACTGTTACGACCCTCTGTATGGGAAAGCCGCAACGCTAAAGAGAACTGTATGATAGACCTGAGACTTCTGTTTGTGGAAGCCAAAAATATACTGATAGACAATATTCCAAACAACACGGGAGATCAGCCACATGAAACAGACTCAGCGACGGAACATTAACCAGTTTATATAGTTATAGATTAGAGAGAATATACAAGTAGTGGGGGAGGGGACAACAAAGGGGTACTATTTACAATAGGCCGGACACACACTTACGAACGCCATATGTAGCTTCTTATGTAGCAGCGGAAAGTCGCACGCAAACAAATAGCACAGGAAAAAAGTCCCTAAACACATCAACCGAGTAAGAACAGTCTAGTAAAAACGTGAGCTTACAAGCCCACGACCGGTAAGAAGGTGAGCTTGACTGAATGAAAGATTTCTGCTCTTAAACTCAACTCCCAGCTCTGCTCATGGATCCACAGCGTTGATTAGCTGTGATTAGCTAGACCAGATGTTGGGTTAAGAGATTTTTATTTCCTACAATAATTTATCAATTTTTAAGACTTCTAACGTTAAATCGAACTGACGTTGATCGGATGGATGTTAAACAGCACATACCTGTATATGCAATTCTGACAAACAGATAATATTAAAACACAAACAAACAACCAACATCTGACTAAGAAGTCACTGTGGCAATGCTCTGACCTGTTTGGCACAGTTCCTCATACGAGGCAGCATATAGATCTCCGCCAACTCCTTCTGCCGCTCCTCTTCCTCCATTTTTCGCCGCTGCTCTTCAGGTATGATATCATCCCAGTTCTTCCGGTTGCCATCGGCATCCATCTCAATATCCTCGTCCTCCATCATGGAGAAGTTTGCCACCTGGAGGAAAGAAGAGAAACAATGGATGAGAGCTTGAGAAAGTGTACTACCCAATGCCAGAATTTCCCAACCTTGGATTATCCTTTGGGGAAAAGGTTCTTGTCGTGACATCATACCATTTACATTTACAGCATTTAGAAGACGCCCTTATCCAGAGCGACTTACAATGGGTACAATCTTACAATCCAAGCAATTGTGGGTTAAGGGTCTTGCTCAAGGACCCAACAGTGGCAGCTTGGCTGAGATGGGATTTGAAGCCTGGACCTTCTGGGCCAGAGTCCAGTACCTTAACCACTAGGCTACCACAGTCCATGAGGACCATGGCCCAGCAAGTGGCTCAACCATACATTGGTCGACTGCTTCATCTTGGGTGAGTAAATCTGTACTGAGGAACAGAGTAAGCTGGCAGTGCCCATAAGCCATCTTTTCCAGCACTCCGATCAACTCTGCTGTGGCAGCAGAGAGTTGAAACCTGCCCACATTTCCCTCCCTCCAACAGGGCCAATTCTGGCATTACAACACCAGTCAGGTTCAAGAGGCAGCGTCAAAACTCGTACACGCATCTCCACAATAGCGGGCAAGCGCATTTCACCTCCATGTCATCCGAGCACCACGTCACATTTTATAAGATGGGCTTACCTTGAACTGCGAGAGAAGCTCTTCTCCTACAGTAGAAGGGCCGGGGTCATTTTCCCTCGTCTCTGCTCTCTTCAAAATCTCATCGATATCCATCTCCTGCAAAAGAAAACAATTTTGATATACAAACTTTTTCGGGTTGATACCAAACACCATGTTCTAAAGGTCACACGGCAAGCAAATCAAAATACCTGAGGCTCTTGCTCTTCTCCTTCTGGCTCTTTGAAGAGCTCTTCAGCACCAAACTTTAAAATAGCAGACAGCTCCTCCTTGTTGAAAGGGGTAGCACTGCTTAAAAAACAAAAAACAAGAGATAAACATTAAAATTTACTCTAGATCTGTGGTTCCCAAACTGGGGCGCAGCAAGGAAGAGGCAATTTTAAGAAAACGTGTTGAAAACAGTGAAAGCTGCTACACAGTAGAACTTTAACATACATATTGTATGTCATTTGTTACAATTTCACTGAAAAGGTCATTTGTTATGACAGGGTTCAACAATAACAACTGCCCACATGCCCAAGGCCAAGTCTAGTAGTTTGGAAGCTAAAGACGTGCACACGTTTGTCAGAATGGGGTGGTGAAGCGCAAAAATATTCTTATTAACAATTGGGGGCGTGGCAGTAAAATGTTTGGGAACTACTGCTCTAGACAATGAGGATGCAATTTCAGTTCTGTCTCCATCACTTCCACTGAAAGTGTTCATTAAAACCATTCTATTTAATATTATTATATATTTATAATATATTTAAAATTGCTGTACTGTGCTGTGAATTTACCTGGAGGGGGCAGAACCAGTATTAAGTACTGTCTTCCCTGTAGTGTCCATCCTCTGAATAACAAGGTGGTCCAGCACCATCTTCTTCTTGGCTCTCTCAATGATATCCTCCTCCACGGACCCCTTTGTCACCAGACGGTAGATATTTACCTGATCAAAGCAAAAGTGCATGTGCTTTAACGCAGCAGACCTTATGGATTAACTACTGTTAGGGGCATTATTTACAATAACAACCATCATGCATCAATTATTATGGAGTCTCTCAATATGCACAACTACTTTTTACTTTAAATTCGACATACCTGTCTCTTCTGTCCAATCCTGTGAGCTCTGGCCTGAGCTTGCAGGTCATTCTGGGGATTCCAGTCCGAGTCAAAGATGACCACAGTATCTGCAGAAGCAAGATTAATGCCCAGGCCACCAGCTCGCGTAGACAACAGGAAACAGAAATCCTTAAAAAATAATAATAATAAAAAATACATTAATTGCACAACCTATCAACACTGCAAAGAAAGCAAAAACCTGTAGGAATACTGGTGTTAAATGGAGAGTGTTGAGCAAATACCTCAGATCCTTCTGCATTGAAATGATCCAGTGCCTGCTTTCTCATCTCACCCTTGATGGAACCATCCAGCCTCTGCAAGACAACAGAATCTTACCAGTCCAAACTACAAAACATTTTAGTGTTAATCTCTACAACAGCTGGCTGTAACAGAAGGTCACAGAGCAGAAGTTCAGTGGTCACCTGGAATAAAAACTGACGGCACTTCAGGTACTCAGCCAGGATGTCCAGCATCCGGACCATCTGGGAAAAGATGAGCACTCGATGGCCTCGTTCCTTTAGTCGCACCAACAGCTTGTCCAGGAGGACCAACTTCCCACTACTCCGGATCAGGTGCTACATGTGGAAAGAAGAGATCCGATCACGTTCTACCTTGATGAAACCAGATGCAACCACAACAGGACTTTGATTTGTAACTTGGGCCATAACTGCTCCATTTATGTCAGAAATCTTGCAATACCCATTTTGCACCAATGCTTTCCTGAATTCAGATGAGCAGTGACCCTGACTGCACGGTGTTGGGAAAACCTTAAATGATTTTACAGCTTATGTTCGAGGGTAGGAACATTTAGTATCAATAGAGCCAACACGGACATAGATAAAGACCATTTTGTAATTGCTTTCAATTACATTGCTGCTCAGTTCTTTTGAGCATTAGTAATGACTAGTGACACATTAAATTCCCTTTTCGGGCTGAAACACACGGAGCTGAAAAATTAATGTGCTTTTTGGATACTTATTAATTGGGAGTGACTACAGATTGCATGTCTCTGGAGATCATAAAATGATTCCACAAAGGCCATTATTTTCACTTTTTATCTGCTGCTCCTCAAACTTCACACATCTGTGCTGACCAGCGCAAGATAGCGAAGGATACCAACCTTGACTACCGTTGAAATACCATTTAAAGTATTCAAACATCACATCTGCATTCCTGATCTTTCTAAAACTCTGCTTGAATTACTGTACTTGTCTCTGTGTGGGCACATCATGTAAACCTGAGCATGTCAGAGGTCAGTGTGTGCAGTCTTCCATGTTTGAAGCCTACACATGGGAGCCGTAGCGTTGTGCTTCATGCTTGCGTTTCGTGTTCGTTTAAAACCCGTTTGCAAATTCGCTTTGAGATTTTGCATTGATATTCGTTTGAAACATTTCGTTGAGACTTGATTGAAATGCTGACATGCTTTGGCACTTGTTTAAATCTTGTTGTTTTTAATGCGGCTCACCTTCGCTTGGGTACTGTGGTACAGAAGGTGATTCTGGTGCCGAATCTGACCGTTCTGAGCCTGACTATTTGATTTCACACACTGGCTGTATATTGTGTATGGTGATGGGCATAGTTGGCTGTTTTCTCCCCTTCCCTTCCCGCTTTTCATTCTCTGGAATTCCAACCAGACTAGCACGTAACAATCCCAGACTTGCTCTAGACAAGTCTACTACTGGTGTACCCAAGCACCAGTGTGTCGATTCTTCTTACCTGTCCTGCATTTCCATAAAAACAAACCTCCTATCTGAAGTGATCTGGTCAAAGCCACTCCTAAAAGTCGCTACAATATTTACACATATTAAAGTTAACAGGTTGGTGCTGGAACTGAGTCAATTTAACTTTCTGCTGTAAAATCATAAAACAGATCATGATTAGACTCCAGCTGCAGAATCTGCACCGACATCTTTGTGTAAAAGGGTTTAAAATGGTCCTGAAGAAAAACGTCAGAAGAAAGGTAGATCTGAATATCCCAGACCAGATGTACACTGACCTGCAAGGCCTCTGCTTTGTTGTAGAACTCGTTGTCCTCAGGAGGTTTGATGAGGTAGCAGTGGTTACAGCACTTCTTTAGCTCCATCATAATGTTGAGGAAACCAGAAGTACTCCCTTTCGTGCCTTTACTAAGGGCCTTGTAGTTCCTTGTCAGGATCCACCTATGCACAAAAAAGGTATTAGATACCACTATCTACAACGATAATGCATTTATACTAAGCAACAACCAATTTCAGCTCCATTCTGTGAAGTTATGCAGAGACAGAGTGCAACGTCGCTGCCATTATTATCTCTGACAATAACATCAGGGATGGGCGAGACTAATTGAATGCTGTATAACATTTGTTCCAAACCTCACTCAATGTCTCAGCATCAATCTGATAAAGACAGACAGCTATTACACATCTATTAACACACTTGGTTATTACATGTATGTACAGTGGTGCTTGAAAGTTTGTGACCCCTTAGAATTTTCTACGTTTGCATAAATATGAACATGATAGAAAATCAGACTTTCACACATGTCCTAAAAGTATATAAATTGATTCCAATTCCAATGGGATGACAATCAGGTGTGGGTGGTGCCCTGTTGTATTCAAAGAGCAGTGATCTATCAGAGTCTGCTCTTCGCAGCACATTTCTGGATCTCCATCACGGCACGAATAAAGGAGCTTTCTGAGAACCTCAGAAAAAGAGTTGTTGATGCTCATCAGGCTGGCATTGACTACAAAACCATCAACAACCAAACAGACTGCATAGAAATGGGAAATTCAAGGCCATCGTTACTCAGTCGACCAACAAAGATCACTGCAAGAGCAAGATGTGTAATAGCATGGCAGGGTGGCAAGGAGAAAGCCAATGCTAAAATAACATTGCAGCCCATCACGTGGCATGTGGACGATCCAGAAGGATATAGGAAAAACATTTTGTGGATGGATGAGACTGAAATGGAACTTTCTGGTTTAAATAAAACTGGTATGCCTAGAAAAAGAAATACACTGTATTCCAGAATAAGAAGCTTTATCCAAATGTGAAACATGGTGGTGGTAGGATCATGGTTTGGACTCAAAATTCTAAAGGGTTCACTATTAAGCAGTCACCACTGTACACTACGTGGATTAATTTCACTATACACAGGGGACTGTTCGCACAGGAGGAGTAAATGTGAGGTGCAGCATACAAGTTCCAATAAGCACTTTATTCTACAAGAGAGTACACACATTTTGTAAATGTGGTTACCAGCCATGAATATCAACAGCAAACTTCTTTTGCTAAGGATATTATGCAAACCTGCAGAGCTTGAGTAATATGCACAGTATCCAAATATTTCCCAAAATGACGGATTAGTAAACAGGCTACACTCACTAGACTGGACATGATTTTGTGTCTGAATCAAATGCATTCTCTATAAGAAGTACGACGTAGATTTCTAATTACCGGGATTTAAATGTAACGTGCCATTATTTGAAAGCAAAATATTGATTTACAATGATTAGGTCAATTTCTAAGTTACATATTTACACTAGTGGTGATTTATTTGGCTTTGATAAAATAGATTGTAGTTATGTAACTTTCTAATAAATGTGTTCTATTAGAGTTATTAGAGGACCGTTTGCTACACCCACACTTTAGCAGGATAAGATTCAGATAATGCTGTGAGGATGTACTCACATTATATACCATTTCTTCAATTACATGTTTAACTTAAACGCTGACTAGTCAATTTAAGAACATACTGTGTACTACTGACAATTCCGAGAAGCAATCGATTTATTCCGGTATTCAGAAAAAATGAAAAATAAATAGGTGTCATAATGTGTGACGTGATGTTGCAGTACTTGTAGTATTGTTTCTGGATGGCGCTCATCTCCACCCTCAGGATCTGCTCCACCTTGGCAGGCAGTGACTTTTCCACGTCCTTCTTAACCCTGCGCAACAGGAAGGGCTCCAGCTCCTTGTGCAAGCTGGTATAACCCGAATCCCTGCCAGTACCATGCTCGTCCTCAAACCGCTCCCATGAGTAAAACCTGAGAACCGAGTACATTTACTTTACAGGCACAATACAGACCACAGTAAATACACTAATAACTAGGGATGCACCGATATTTCTTTGGTCGATACGATAACCAATTTATAGCACATTGTGGCTGCTACTCATGTTAAAAACTGATAATTTAACCTTTCTGCATTTAAAAAAAAAGTTCACATTATAATCCATATACAGTATGAACTGTTGTTAAAAACCACATCAGCAATTCATTGTAATCAAATAATAAGAAGTAAAACAGTTCAATCAGACATGATTTCTGTAAACATTAGGTTCAGTTCACTTGGAAAAATGGTTTCATTCCATTTTATTTTCTAGCCTTCCTTTAAAAAGGGAAGAATATTTTTTTACTGTTGAATTGGTAAAGGCAGCAACAAGAACAATCAAGTGTATAAGAAAGTTTATGACTGAAGCTCCAAGAAAGAACAGAACAGTCCACAACATCAGATATTTTGCTTGATAACAGTCAAAAGAAGAAACAAAAATATTCATATGTAAATATAAGAAATAAACAGTTATAATATTGGCTGAAATTTTAATATCGGACTGATGCTGATAACTGAAAAACATCCATATATTCTTTAAATAATAATCGGCCGCCAATATAACGTGCATCATCATCAGTAACTACACAGTTTTGTGACATATGCAGCAATAACAAGAGTAGGCTCCTACTTCTCTGGCATGATAAAGTGGAGAAGAGACCAAAGCTCTTTGAGGGAATTCTGCAGAGGCGTTCCTGTGATCAGAAGCCGGTGATTGGATTTGAAATCAATCATGGTCTTGTACAGAAGGGAATCGTCATTCTTCAGTCTGTGGGCCTCATCCACACCAATAAAAGCCCAGCTCACATTCCCCAGAAATGACTAAAGAGAAAAGCATCCAGCATGTCATCTTAATGCATTTTATTTGGTTTCTACAAAACTTCATCTGAAAACTGATTTCAGCTCACAAACTCAGACGACGAACCGCGTAACACTCAGAACATGACTTGTTCACTATCAGTTAAGAACAGGAAAGCCAAACTGACAGTCAGAAGTAAAAGTCAGAAACCCACATTGACAAATGAAAGGGAACATGACTAGATATGTACGAGATAAATGCTTCTAAACCAGCGTCATACCTTATCTTTGAGGAGGATTTCATACGTAGTGAGAAGAATGTTTAACTTGAGCCGCTTGTTGTGAGCATGCATCCACTCATGTGTTCTAATCTGTAACAATGACAGCAAAGTTAGTGAGAAGGAACCTCAGTTTGATAAAAATCTGACAGATGATTAACAATTAACAGCCTCATTGACAAATATTTTAACCATCCTGTTGTGTTTGAAACAGTGTTCCATCCTAGGTATATGCAAACAAATTTAGCTGGGCCTTTAACTGGAGTACTACAAGTTCTAACTCCTTTCCTAGTCATCATATTTGCATGTCCTTTTAATTCCATTCTTCAATGGCCAGTCAAACTCGACCAGCAGATGTCACCAGTCATATCAGATTTTTTACATGTTCTCATTTGATATGGCTGTCTGACCAGATCACCACAGATGTTACAAATATGAGTCCATTACTAAAAAGACCCCCCCCCCACTTTTTAAAAAATGTTTTTAACCACTTTTTCCACATGGGGCTCTGACTCCCATCTCCAGACACCCTCACAAACTCTGACAATGAGGTGCATTACACTCATGACATGACTTCACTATCGGTTTAGTTAGGAATAGGAAAGCGAAACTGACAGAAGTGAAAGTCAGAAATCCACTTTAAGAAATGAAAGGAACGTGAATAGTTTTAGAAATAGTTCCTTTTTCACAGGAAGCTCCGGTGCCTATCCCCAGACACCCTGGGTGGGACACCAGTCCTGCAAAGGGCTCTGTTGCAGCACCTGGGGAAGATTCCCCGCACAGCACCTGCTCCACTCCGACCCAGCCAATTATGGCTGCCTGTGCACCTGAAAGACGCCCCATCCATAGTTATGATAGTGGAAATGACCAAATTGCAACACAACAGGAGGGTTAACAAGATTAATTTGTAAAGTATTGCCACGATCATTTTAAACAGATCATCCTTAACTGTAAGCATACTAAACACATTTAGTACTAGCAGAATCATGTACTGATCTAAAAAGTAGTAAACCTAGCAGTTGGTTTATAGTTTCGTACCATGTTCCTACTATTGATGTCTCCCAGGTACACCACCACGTTCATAAGCGGGGCCCAGAGATGAATCTCTCTCTGCCAGGAGGTTAGGGTTGACAAAGGCACCACCAGAAGGAAAGGTCCATAGAGCTGGTGCTCATGGAACAGATAGTTCAGAAAGGAGATGGTCTGAATGGTCTTTCCCAAGCCCATCTCATCTGCTAGAATACAACTGTTCCCCCTGGAACAAAAACACGTGTTAAAATTGTCATCAAAGAAATGGAAATATGGAATCAACCCATATAAATCTCATTGTATTAAATATAAACTGACATCTGTCTGAATTCAGAATCTTTTAACAGTTAGCCTTTTTGTCTTTAATGTAAACTAAAGCAGCAAACATCAGACATTTCTGATCAACTATTATTATGAAGGAAATCCATTTGGAACCAAACACCTTCCACTGGAAAGGAGAAAATAAATAAATATCAGCTACACATACTTGCACCAAGAATGGGCCATCCAGTTTAAACTGTCCAGCTGGTAGTCCCGAAGCTCAAGTCCCTCTCCACCAATATAGACAGGCTGCTTCTTCATGGGCATAAACCGTGGTCTTATTTTCAAAGCCTGAACAAAAGCACACATTCCATTACCACATGAAACCCTTCAATAAGACTGCAGCTCTTGCACATTTAAAGCATACGCAATGAAACTTTAAAAGCATGCAATCTCTTCAGGCCCGTTACCTTACAGTCCCTTGAGGGGATGGTTTTGGACTGGTTCCGGGACATGTAGTCATCTATGCAATTCTGGAACTTTCTAGCAATAAGTGCACCATCTTCCCAGCTGCATTCAGAGTATGGAAGCCCTTGCCATTTGCATAAGTAATCAGGGTAGCCTGCTGCGGACTTCTGATTTGAATGAGCTTGAATAATTGGAGGCAATGTTTGCATTAATACACACAAGATTGGAACCAAACAAAACAGGTACCAAATTAAGCGAGAAATGCCAGAGCATTCTTTTACCAATAATTCTCTCGACAAGCTGATACTGTGAATGCAGGTCATCCATGAGCTCCTGCTGGCAGTTGAAGTATTCCACATCCTCAGGTGAAGCGGATTTGAGCCTGTATGCAGCATGGAAAAATGTTATCAATATCACCAGCATTGGAAGGATGGAATCAACGTCTCTAGTTACACCTGTGTAAGCTACGCACTCAAGAAGCCACACATCCCACAAGGGTGAGTGATTTGGCAAACATAACATCACAATATTTTCAGGTTGGCTCACACGTCCATGAGATTTATCATGTTTATTTCAGTTTTTAAGACCAAACTGCAACTGAATACAACAACAAAACTAATTGCTACTAAAAATAAATCTAGTTCTACATACAAACAGAAATAACTGACCACTGGAGAGTTTATAAACAAACCTTAATAGGGTTAAGTAAGTGTATCTAACAGAAACAATATCGCCACGAAGTAACAAGTATCCACAAACACAAGAACAGAAAAATGGAGGCTGTTATTTTTGGAATCAGTTGTCTCGCTGATTTGTGTGTACACCGGAGGAATTAAGGCATTAGAAATAGCTGTGACTTAAGTAGTAACGTGTATCAGCTTTTACTGTAACTATTGCAGTGGCTTAAAATTGCTTTAACATATTCTTAGCCAGGTAAAAAGTCATGGCATCAGTTGTCTTTCAAACACCTCCATTACTGTTTGGTTCAGTTTTGGGATCCAGAGCTGTTGCATCTGCTTGCATTGCATATTTTGCACCAAATGTTTACATTTACAGCATTTAGCAGACGCCCTTATCTTACAATGCAAGCAGTTGTGGGTTAAGGGTCTTGCTCAAGGACCCAACAGTGACAGCTTGGCAGAGGTGGGATTTGAACCCTGGACCTTCTCATCCATAGTCCAGTACCTTACCCGCTAGTTCCATCCCAGTGTGTGTTGTAAAAATCCAAACCCGTTCCATAGAACTACTGATAATTTCTTCAATCAACAGCTCTTGCTTCTCACTAACCATGCTACCCTCCTGCCAAATTCTGAGGACTTGCCAAGTGTCACATAGTTATAACAGCTTGGGATGCTATATACATTTACATTATTTAGCAGATGCCCTTATCCAGAGCGACTTACAATTAATAAAGTCTTACAATCCAAGCAATTGCTCAAGGACCCAACAGTGGCAGCTTGGCAGAGGTGGGATTTGAACCCTGGACCTTCTGGTCCATAGTCCAGTACCTTACCCGCTAGGCTACCACAGTCCCACAGTATATAGGCATGACCTTTCAGTTAGTCTGATTGCAGAGACTTTTTAATGACCTAATGCATGACCTAAAATCATCACCTTTCATCCCACACCAAGACTACAACCTTACCACTTTTTCCTGTCCTGCTCCTTCTTTTTGAAATTATCCAATTTCTTCATGCCCTTCACATTTTGCAGCTTCAGGGTCTCCTCGGTCTCCCAGGTGTTGTGAATGTGTGACCAGCCTTTCCATTTTATTAAGTACTGCAAATCTCCTTGCTGCTTGTTCAGATTGAAGTTGGCATTGGGGTCCCCATCAGCTTCAACAGCGTAGACTGTGGTGGTGGCTCCCGTGGCTGTACGCAACAAATGAAGGGTATATCAGTACGATATGCACACATGACTAACCCACGCATTTAACATCCGCTGTATAGAGAACTTGGAGCGCAGAGAGAAAAATATTCAAAGCAAACTAAGAGCATTCAAATGGCACACAGTCTTGAATTCCATTACAGGAATTCATTCATAAAGTTGACAGCTCTCCAAAATGTAATGTTACCTCCTTTCCGTCCTATTCTCACACCCATCACTCTCTCCAGAGTCTCAAACTCATCCTCTTCAGGAGGAGGGACATCCTCTCCAAACACCTCCATCAAATCATCCGAGTCCGTTTTCAACTCTTCAGCTTCTTTGTAGCTGATGTTGACAGTGGCCTGCCTCCGAGGGCCTGCCAGGGCCTTCTTATAGTCATCCTCCTCATCTGACGAAGAATCTGAGGGTTTCTTTTTCGAAATCTTGCTCTTCTTCCCATTTCTGGCGCTAGCCCTGAATGAAACCGAAAGCAGAGTTCCAGGCGATTGCAAACGTAATATTCACCGACTTACTGTTAAAACCAGTGTCTTACTTGTTAGGCGGCTTCCTGCTTTTAACTTTGTGACTTGGTTCATAGTCTGACACAGATTCCTCACTAATCCCCACTTCTTCCTCTGCTGAAGAATCGGACGAGTCACTCCCTGAACCAGACCCAGAACCAGACCCCGAATCAGAGTCGGACCCAGACCTGCTTCATACAAAGAGAAGCACTGAATAAAAGTCAAAGAGAATACTGACATCTACAAACTCCAGGTGTTAATACGTCACAGAACGAACCCCTTGCTTCTTTTCTTCCTTGAAGAGTCATCAGAGTCATCACTGCTGGAGGACCCCTTAGAGAAAGGACATAATGCATATAATATCAAACAAGGTACTAAACCAACTACTTAAAGCAGATCTCTCAAGAAAGCAGTCTTATAAGGTCCTACCTCTGAGTCACTGTTTGAAGAGCTCTGTTGCTGTGGTTGCTGCTGCCGGAGCTGTTGCTTCCTGAGCAAGGCAGACCTCTGCACTGCCAGAATACTGGGGTTAGACTTCCAAAACTGCAACAAACAACATAAAAACATGAACAGATTGCAGGAGAATCCATGCTGAATGTCTAGCACTAGATTTAAAAGGGCAAGGACCTTTGAACAATTCACAATCAGCATAAAGATAACGGGCATTTATTCCTCAGATTGTTGGCAGCTACTAATATACAGAATTAAAGCCTCACTTCTGCGGAATCCATCTTGACAGGATTATTCTGATCATTCTTCCTCTTGGTTTTCTTAGAGTCGGAATCGGACTGGCTGCCCGAGTCCGAGCCACTTCCTGAGTCGCTGCTCCCTGACTGGCTGCTGCTTGAGCTGCTGCTGCTTGAGCTGGAGCCAGACCCAGATCCTGATCCAGACCCAGACTCATCATCAGAGTTACTGGAAAATACAAAATAGGTATATTAGACAAAATTTTAACATCATTTTACTGTTATTTGAAGGAGGCAACAGCTTTTGTATTAGCGATTGAGATGGGGATATTTTAATCTAACAATTTCATAATTAAACTTAGCCTTAAAACTTATTCATCATGTATATTCCTTTGCTGAATCACAATAATTATTTGCCACTTCACTGCCAAAGGGTGCCCACGACATCATGGTTACCAGTGCAATAACTTCAGTGTCACAGGTAAAATGGACTAAACAGAGGTTTAACTGACATGATAGTCAAAATTAGTAACACCCTTATGACAGAAGCAACTAAGAGCTAAACTATTGAGGCGTGACCAGCAGACAATCAAATGGCCTGTTACAAGTATTCTACAGAGTCACAGAAAATTGCATCAAAGATTAAAAGCCACAAATTCACCACCAAGTACTTGAAAACAAACGTGAAGCTACCTGGAACTCATTATGTTCCAGTGCCACCACATTCCAAAACGACAACCTACATGGAAGATAATGAGGTGTACTAAGTACTAAGAGACATGGGCATGGTAAAAAAGGCTGAAACATGGGCACCACTGAATAAGAGTCAAGTTCATGAAGCATCAAGTTTGCGCCAAAAATACCTGAAGACAGATTTTGAAAAGGTTTTATGAACAGATAAAACAAGTATGACTCTTGATGGACCACTAATCTGACAAAGAGCACCACCGAGTCAGGCACCAGCTGGGTGGAGGAGTACTGGTATGGGCTGCTATCATTAACAATGAGCTACTTGGACATTTTCAGGTTAAAGATGGGCTGAAACTCCGCCCCCTACTACCAGTTTCTTCAACTAGTAGTACAGGAAGATGTCAGCAGCATCCAAGAAGGTCATAATCTTTAAGCAGGACAATGCTCCATCACATGCATTCAAGCACTCCACTGCTTGGCTAGCCAGCAAAGGCCAAAGAGATGACCGAATAATCACGTTTCCAATGTCTTTGGATTGCGGGAGGAAACCCCGAGTACCTGGAATGAACCACACAAACATGGGGAGGACATGCAAACTCCACACAGGTGAAATCCGAGGTTGGGATCCAACCAGACATCTCTGGAGCTGTGACTTAACTAGCGCTTGTGAGACCGTGCTGCTCCATTAATTATTGTACAAACTGTGATGGGACTGTTATGGATTAGCGGTTAAGGTACTGAACTTTAGACAAGAATGGCCGTTAACCCACAATCGCTTGGATTGTACGGCCATATCACTTGAAAGCCACTCTGCTAAATGACAATGTAACTTTAAGCCACATCCAATCAATCCACTGCCTAACATTACAGAAAAACTAGGCAGCAATTCCTGGTTCACACCCATTCATTTACATTATTGTGCATTCTCTGCAAACCACAGCACTACGGATACAGCTGGGTATCAAAGGCATCTGAAAGCCAACTGTATACACACCTGCATTACTAAAGACGTGCTTATAAAGGGTACAGCCTGAGGAATAACTCATTAAATGTGTCAAATTTGCACAGTACAAAGCTTTTAAGCCTCACCAAAATGTAACAGCTTCCTCTGAACTGAGCAGTAAAGGAGTAAAGAGCTCAGAATTAACACTAACTTGTTTCTCATTGCTTCAGTGGAAAACTAAAGCAAATCTGGAGATGTCTGTGGAATCTTTTTTGCCACCCCCTTCTTTAATCCACTGCCCTGTCATTACCAACAAAACATTTCGTTTCCATGTTAAACGACATTTTAATCCAATACCTGGACTCTCCACTGCTGTTGCTCACACTTTCATCTTCACTGCGGCCAGCCATGTCTGTGGCTCAAATATGTGGGTCTCCAAAACAAGCAATGTTTGCAGCTGGGCTTTACCAGGTCCTCAAATTTCCTGGACCTCCTGCCCTACACAGGAATGATCACCTGAAGAGACCAGAGTGGTTTGCACATTCAGTCAAGTTCAAAAACAGGTTATGGTCATTCACAGAAGTACAAAACAATATTGGTACATTACTATTTAATAAACATAATTTTACACATAAAAAGAATGATCTAATGCGTATTTGTAATGGGAGGCTCACGTGATACACAGCAAGTTTGAATTTTAAAATATTTGTTAAGCAAATCATGCTTTTTGTGACACTTTCATTTATATACTGTAGATCAGAAGGTGTCACACTGTGACCAAACGTGAGAAACTTACTAGCTTTCTTAAATGCAAACAATTACACACAAACCCAAATGAGAAGATGACACAAACTACTTAATCCCATTGTCCAACTGATTAACATCAAGTCAACTGGCACACTTGTACCTGGAGGAAATTACAACTGATAATCTTACAAGATACACTAAGCAATTGCTTATTACAGGCCGGGCTCAAGAGCTGTTCATTTGGGTCCAAATTTAAATTTGAATGCTCCATCTGGTTTATCGCAAAAATTCAAATGAATTTGAGTTACATACATTTCAAGCTGTACAAATAAAAGGACAAGAACAGTAGAGAACAATATTACTTCCTACATCCTCAAAACAAGCCACTGCCAAGCACTCAAGTGTGGCGTTTTTTTAATTGCAGTAATAATTATTGTTAATATCCGTGGAATGTGGAATTACAAGTTAGGAAATGCGGAGTTATTCAATTCCTCGCAGAAACATGAAAGCTCCCAACAGATACACTTGTTCCAGTTTGAAAGCTCTCCCTGTCCACTTTCATTACCAAGAGCACAGTGTTCCACATAAATGCTATTTGTTTCTTGTCATTTGCACTTTGAAGCTGGAGGATCATCTTTGTTGCAATAAGCCACTAGAAGGCTCTTTCAGAATCAAAATATTCTCTCTCACAACACTTTTCTAATGCCTCGATCCTGTCAGGACTTTTCTCAAATTATTCTCCTCTACTTCCACTATGTTTGTAAAGCCCAAGCCGCTTGAAAGCAGGAGTGGTTGATATCTATATGCGACTGCCCAATCACTCCCGATACAGATTACAGATTATTCGATGTTCAAATGGGGAGCTTTCTCGATTCAAATGTATGTTCTCTCTATGAATTCCACAAAGTTCAAACACCGATTTTTATTGCAACCCTACAAAAGTAGCAGCTTGGCAGTGCTGGGGCTTGAACCCTACACCTTCTTGTCAGGAGCACAGTACCTTAACCAGCTGACCTACCATAGTCTGTATACCTCTAAATGCTCACACGATACATTCGCAGTTTGCATCACTCTCCAAAATAGCTGGGACCAGAAGATAGTGAAGCAGATAATAGTATATTTTGGTGTGATTAGCAAAGACTTGGGTAGCAATATTGAACTGTTAATGAGGAAACATTGGAGAGGGCTTACTTTTGCTTAACTTGACTGACTCAACAGCTGAAATTATGTTGAAATATTAAAAGTAAATTATGAGCATGCTAGACACTCAGTACACAGGTTTCATTAGCTCTGTAAAAATGTGCTTAAACATCACTACATTAACTGATTGATATTAAATAAAAGTTTTGCATTGAAAATATATTGTCATTTATTGGAAGCTACTTTGCTTGCTAACCCAGCTACTATTAAGCCGGCTAACTCACTAACCATAAAGAGTAAATAATTAAAATCCCACCAAAGATTTACACCATCTAGTCCACCCCCCCTGCAATTTCCACAAGTTAAACCCCGTTAATGTATTCTTTACAAGTAAAATTTATTTCAAGTTTGCAGAAAAGTAAAAATATCTGAACGGGTTATAAAGGGTTATAACAAGACTGTAGAGCAACAATTTGATTAGTGATACACAAATTCTTCACTGAAAGGTTTGTGTGCTTTTTTTTTACCGATAACTTACATCACTTACTACTGATAACTTGGATTACTTGTCTAATGTCTCCTCTGGAGACTGAAATTATCCCATATTATCAACACTTACTCTACTATTCAAAATGAACTTGCCTTCCCTGACTGGTGCAAAAGAGTGAAGGAAGCAAACAGCCTCTTAATTACTTACATTTTATTACCATTAAAGTTATTTTTAAATTGCATCTTACTGTCATGTATGCCAACTCCATTTCCTGTGTTCCGGATTCCATCCTAGATACCCTCACATGTCCCCAAACTAACGCTGCACTGCCTCCAGCGCTTGGGAAGCTCCTGTGTCCCATACCACATTTCCTTAATTACATTCTCTGCTATTTAATCAGCTCATCTGAAGCGGCGGAAGCCATCTACGTTCGGAGTTTGTTTGTACGACAAGTTCAACCCTCTATTCCCCAAGCACCGTTTGTTCCACATCTAGGTTAATCATCACTCTTTGGGCCAGCTTAATAGTACTTTTTTTTGTATCTGTAATTTCTATCATCACAAGACCTGTAAACCTGTGTAAGGACACATTTGCAGCTGTGGGATATCAGCTTGTAAATACACAACTTAGAATTATAACATTGTCACGGCATTAATGTTCAACACTGACTATATTCAACTTCAGTTTTGTGGCAGCGTGTGTTATTGTTTACATTTACAGCATTTAGCAGACACCCTTATCCAGAGCGACTTACAATTGATACAACCTTACAATCCAAGCAATTGTGGGTTAAGGGCCTTGCTCAAAGACCCAACAGTGGCAGCTTGGCAGAGGTGGGATTTGAACCCTGGACCTTCTGGTCCAGAGTCCAGTAGCTTAACCACTAGGCTACCACAAATAAACTAAACAGAGGTTTACTGGACTAAATGTCAATACTCATTCTATGTTATTATATATACACACTATTGTACTCAAAAGTTTTATATTCTCCATAACACTCTTCAAAATATTATTCTCTATACTCGTTTTCACTACAATCAATATGATTTGTTTTATTCAAATATGTTATCTGTTTCAACTGTTATATTTAGCTTCTGTTTAATTAAACAATGGCTATGAAGTTATTAAACAATTAATTAGCTCAGTTAGGGCTGTGGGCCTAGATATCTACTAGTACTCCTCTGTACTAAAGCAAAACACTGCCATTTACACCCATGTTTAACAAAATGTGTCAAACTGAAAACTGCAACAATTTTGTTTCATTATATTGCTCAAACTAATAGAACAAATTAAAATACGTATTGAACAGCTTCAATAAACTAGTTTGAAATAATCAACAGATGAAACTGGACTACTGTACCTTAACAGGTTTTAATTGCAACGAATAACAAAAACATTTTATTAACTTGTCAGCAGTTTCCTCCACATAGCCACCAAATGAAGTCCTGTACTCGCGTAGATCAGAAACTAGGATTAACCAATTACAAGAAAAGCACTGATCATACTTAATACTGTGCGTCTATGCAGGAGAAATGAACTCCGTCGTTAAGGGTAAAGTCTGGAAATGCTCCCTCTATTTTGTTGATGGGACACAGGCCTGGTGTAAGGCCCACGCAGCGGGACTATCCTGGACAATGAAGCCCGGACTGAGCGCTGTCGCCGGCGGCCAGAGCTACAACACCGACCCTGAGGATCTCCGTGTTGAGCAATGCCGACTAAAGGTTATTGAGGATCCAGCACTAAATATCACCTTATGGAACAAAACTTTGGACTTGTACTATTTAGTCTTTTACCGACGGTGTTTACTTTGAATGATGTGAGTGTGCAATTCGCGGTACATTTTAAAATCAGCCTATCAACCTAGCCGAGCGAGCTAACAGGCTAACAGTAACAATCGCGGCGGCGTCCTGAATCGCGCACTAAACTTCTAAGTAGTACGTCAACTCGGTTCTATCGCAGCCGTGTTGATATTACCTTAAATACTACGCAGCAACATAGTCCGAGTTACAGCGTAGCTTATTTTTTCGGAGAATAAGGGCTGCGTTTAAAAAACAGTATTATTCTATATAACATCCACTACATCTGCGCAGTTACTCCAGGTAGTGTACTATTTTGGCACACTATTTAGTGAGACAGAGAGGCATTTGGGACTGACCCACGGAAAGTTGCCTGGATAGCGTGCTACGCTAGCAGCTCACTAGTAGAAGCGAGTTTTGTCCGAATACGTAAGATAACTACAATATCACATATAAATATTTAAATTTGGGCCACCGCGATTAACATATGAGCCGCTTTTTATGTATGTTAATTCATAGGTTTGTGGTTTTCCGCTTAAACGCAAAGCATCCTCAATCGATAAAACAAACCATCTTGGTAGGTTATAATGCATGCTAAGCTAACCGGCTAAATAAGGCTAAGCTAAGATAACTTTAGCTTAGCTAACACCAAGTACTGGCTGTAGTTTCTACTGTCCACACAAAATCACGCCAAACAGAAAAGCTGTTTAAAAATATTCAAGTTTCCCAAAATGCGTAGACGTAACCGGGTGATATGGTTAGCTAATGCTAACTCCCGCACTGCATCATTCGTGGCGTTAGGTCGGTGAGTTTCATCGGTAATGTTACTTACTTCCCAAAATACGCGCAGCAGCCACACAAAATTCATCTCACAGCCATCCTTTATTAAAGCGAGGCCCAGTTTGGATGATATCGTCCCCGCATGGGGTGAAATGAACAGGAATAGAGGCTGGAGGCTCTTTGTGGTTTTACCTGCTCCAGCGGGCTGCCGCTCTGCTCTGGTCCGGACTCCCTCCTCCTTTCTCTTGTTTTCCTCTCCAACGTTAGCGGCTAAACGCGGCTAAGCTAAACTCCCACTGAGAAAGAGAACCGAGTCCCGAGACACCCCAACCTTCACGCGGCTCAACTCAGAGACGCTGTCCTCTGAAACTGACCGTATTCCTTAATTTTCTGTGGGCAGTCCAAACCGAGGAGGTAAGCAGCCATTTCAGCCGAGAGTGCTACAACAGCCGGTCTCCGCCATGACGAGTCCCGAGCACGAGCGCTCTTACACACGAGCACGCACGCACACGTTCACTCACACTCCGACTCAGTGCAGATGGAAACCCCGGGCGGTGACGTCACACCTCCCCTCTCTGGCTCCCCGCTCTTTGCCTTCGCTGACACAATTATACTACGTTACACTACCCGTTACATACGTTTCCACTTACTGTACACTGAGCGGCCATTTTATTAGAGACACCTGCCCTTTCCAGACTGGAGCTTCCATGTATGGACATTAGACACGTGACCCATGGGTGCAGCACAACATCAAGATGAGCAAGTTTCCTTTTGGATGAGTTTCATCCCATCCGAAACCACATTAGAATGGGAAAAATCGCACCACTTCAAGCGAGGCAAGGTCAGAAGATATATTTGCAAGTTTACAGCAGGTATATGAACTATTTTTGAAGCCACCTGAGACGACTGAATGGCTAAACAAATTTGTACATCGTTTGGGCAAAACATGAACGTTGCCCGTTCTGTAGGGCAAAAAACTGTTCTCCAGCTGCATAACAAACGTTGAGGATGACTAATTTTAATATCTGCCTCCTGAAAAAAAGGCAAACATTGTTTCTTCCATTTAAATAATTTTATTTTGATACCAATGGCATAACTGCATTACTAATCTTGGAGCCTACTTCTGTTACACTTTGGTGGAGTAGAGTTCACAGAATGGAATCAAATATTTCCAATAAAGCCAACTAAATGTGGTCTTCAAAAGTCTCAAGCTGGAACAATATGCTAGTAGAATAACATTTACTCTTTACATGTTATTATATGAAATGCCTTTACAGTATAGCAAAGTATAAACAAGTATTAAACCCAGCAAACAACACATGTAGTTTCTTCTGTTCTCCTTTCTTCCTCTTCTTAACTTCTCTCAATCTCTGAGCTCCATTCATTCATCCCTGGAAATATCCCCAACTGAATGAAGAAATATAAAACAACAAATAAGATTAATGATTATAAAATTAAGATAATTTATTCATTTATCTGACCCTGACACATCTGCTCTCCTTTCCTCTGCGTTGCTCACTCCTTCTTAGCACATTTTCATCTTTTCTCATTGTCTGTTCAGCTGATCATCTGTCATCTGCTTACTCTCACACCTCATTTTCCACTCTCCTACATTTTTCCCTTTCTGCTATCTCTCCTAACTCATCAAATGCAAATAATATTATATGTAAAAAAAAATAATAATAATAATATATATATATATATATATGTATATATATATATATATATATATATACACACTTTAGAAACCTGCATTGAGTTTCTGCCATGTGATTGGCTGATTGGATATTAGTGTTAATGAGCAGCTGAACAGATGTACCTAATGGAGTAGCCCATGAGTGTTTGTTGCACTGAATAACAGCATCTACTAAATGTTGTAATTTATTCCTCTTTCACAAGACACTAGACAGTATTTGGGCAAATAGTGTGCCATCATTTGTCAAGCCAAAATTCTTCATCAGAATGCAAGATGAACACATAGGAAAGTCATTAGGGAGTGCTGAAAACGTAGACAGAAGTTTTCTTAGATGTGTTTAACACTCTGTGGTCCAATTCTGTGAGCTGCCATTCATTATTGAAGAAAAGTTCAAGTTTGATCAAATTTCGTGGTGAGCAGTTATGGATTGCTCTCTTCAAGTCCATCCAGAGATTTTGGGATTTAGATCAGGGCTCTGGCTTGACCACTCAAGGACATTCACTTTCCTTATCCTAAGACTCTGAACCACCTGCCCAGCTTCAGCTGTCTAACAGAGGCTGTTGGGTTTTACTTAAAAATTTGGCTGTATTTGCAGCATTCAGTGTGGTGCCATTTCAGAGATGGCTTCTTCTTGCCATATTGCCATACAGGCCAGCTTTGTGTAAACACACACAAACCATTCAAACCATAAAGACATGTGATTCCCTCAGAGTTGTCATTGGCCTCTTGGTAGCTTCCCTGATTGATATCCTCCTGGACTGGTCATCCACTTTGGAAGGACGACCCAATTTGGGTAAGGTTTTGTTGGTGTCAAATGGCACCCGAGGTCTAGTTAAAGTCTCCGGAATCCTTTTATATCCATATCATAATGTGTCCCTGTCCACAACTTTGTCCTGGAGCCCTTTTGAAACCAACCATGGTGAATTCTTTGCATTACTGTGCATTTCTAGTAATTTACTTCTGAAGTAATTAAAAGCGCTACAACTGGGAGGGTCTGGAACCTAACCCAGAATTAACTGGTCACAGGCAGATGTGCACCCTCCACAGGGCGCCAGTCTATCGCAGGGTTCCTTAAATGCACGACCCAACCTACACTTTGCAAGCCCCACCTGGATTCAGAGGCTGTCGGGAGCTGCTGTTTTCTGCAGCTGCTTCTTACACCGAGCTGGAGCTAAACTCTCATAATCAATAAAACACTTTCAGACGTCCATTAAGTCTTTAAAACAACAAGATTCGGAAGAAACATTTTTAGTAAGCGTGTGTAATATAATTAATTGACGATTATGCGGCACCCTAAGTTTGTTCAGCTATAGAAAAAGCGATGCCACTTTCACTTTTGCTTTTAGTAGCGTCAAACCCTGGTCCGTTGGGGAATAAAGCCTTACAGATAGTTCTGGCTTCCCTCACAGCTCAGATTCTTTTTTTAAGCATACTGAGTGCAATAGTGCAAGTCAGTTACGACTAATAGAAACTGTTACGTATGTACTACTCATTAACATCTGGATATTCTTCGAATTCTAGGTGTGTGCGCGCGCACTTCCTGTAGTGCCACATGTCTACAGGGAATTGTGGTTTCCTTTTCGTGATATACCATTTTCAGTCCATGAATCTCCTAGGAATTATCTGGTGAATTCATTCAAATACATTTGAGGTGGCAGTGACACTACTGAACTGGAGTTTAAAACACAAAAGTTCTAAATCTCTTCACTGCTGACGCTATAATTAATTGAACACGTGGCTAAATAATACATTTAATTGAGATTAGAGTTGATAAAGCCTGATCATTAAATCATTAAAATAATTTGAGATTTTTTAGTTGGAGATATAGTTCTACCATTAAAAACAATAATAATAATAGAGGAAAAAAGGTCAATATACTGCATTCATAATTCATAATTAATAATTCAAGATAAGGCCTTGGGGTCCATACTGACCCTATGAACAGTTTTACTATCAAGCTTTTGTGACATCATATAGAAGTAGCCTTTGCATTGCCAAGTTAATGCTGTTGGTGTTCACTTCCACTTAGCTGGGGACATATTTTACTAGACAATTGATAAATTAAGCATATAGCTGTACATTTTCTGGCAGCCATCCCAGAATTCACTGGGCACAGGCATAAGCGTGCCCTGGACAGAATGCAAGTCAGTTTCAGCATCAGTGTTGCAGCTGATCTGTCTCCCAGTCTCCTGTCCCTCAGACAAATCCAGTCATGTCTGCTCCTGCCAGAAGGCACCACCAGTACTCAAACCCACCTCTGTCCGTCCCAAAATAGATGATCAAGGTACAATAGCTTGGGACATCTTAGTACTATATTCATTCTGTAAAGTGGGGAAATCACTCACCTCACACAGGTCACATTATTATATTATGTTAAATTAGTACCTTTAAAGAAATCTTTTTTTACACACTTTTACTAAGCTTTCTTTACGTGATAGTATGTGTGCATGGCTAGAAGGTGTGGTTCTTTGTGCTATTGTGGAATAATGTCTAGAACTACACAGTGTGAGTGACTAAATTACTGCAAATTCCTTGTATTTGACAGCATACTTGGCCATTAAACGCCTGATTCTGATTTATACAGCTAGGTCATGCCACATATTCCTTATAAACTTGTTAATATATCGGCCTCTTTCCATATTAGTGATGAAAACATTCCCGTAAAAGTTCCAGTTGGCTGATGCAGTTTTTGAAACATTCCCTTGTACTTTCAATTTCTTATCTGCTTAATCCTGGAGAGCCTAGTCGGTGGCATATGGCTCAAGGCAGGAACAACACCAAACAGGATGCCAGTCCATCACAGGGAACAAAACTCACACACAAATGCCATGTTAGTGTAATTAATGAACCTAAATCATGTTTTTGGACTGTGGAAGGAAACTGGAGCACCCAGAGAAAACTGATGAGGACATGGGGAGAACATGCAGACTCCACACAGAAGGGACCCTGACCACCCCATCTGGGATCGAACCCAGTACTTTCTCATTGTGAGGTAACAATGCTACTTACCGAGCCACTGTGCCACCCATCAGTCCTTGAAACATAGACTTAATAATCAATCTTAAAAATGATTTAATTTTAAGTCACCTTACAGCTCCAGAGATGTCCAGTTTGGTTCTTGGTCCGGACTCCACCTATGTTGAGTTTGTGTGTCCTTCTTTTGTCCGTGTGGGATTTCTCCAGCTTCTCCGGCCTGCTAGGGTTGCTTCATTCCATTTGGCAGTGGTTTGCACAGTCGCCTCGCGGCTCCAGCGTCCCTGGTGGGTTTTCTTCGGGTACTCTGGTTTCCTCCTACAGTCCAGCCATGTTAATTGATTACGTTAAATTGACCCGCTGTGAGTGTATATCACTAATTTCGAGATAACCTTTTACTTGTCATGAAATGGCCACTAGAGCTGATATGACATTAAATAAATATAATTCCCAGTTCTTTTTGGAACCCAGACTGTGACTAGGGTTAAAACATGAAAAAACGTTAAATAATTTCATACACACAATGAAACAATAAATACAACAATCTTTTATTTAAAAGCCTTTATTTATGAAGTTTTAATTTTGAAATGTATAAAGCATAGAAACAATTAAACTGTTGTATATTTATGTAGATACAGGTATATTTGGGACTGTGGTAGCCTAGTGGGTGGGTAAGGGACTATGGACGAGAAGGTCCAGGGTTCAAATCCCACCTTTGCCAAGCTGCCACTGTTGGGTCCTTGAGCAAGGCCCTTAACTCACAATTGCTTGGACTGTAAGATTGTACCAATTATAATTCACTCTGGATAAGGGCGTCTGCTAAATGCTGTAAATGTAGTGTCATGGCTTAAAAAATACAAACATAACCAAATTTTTAATGGTTGCCTCTAATGGTTGCAACCATTATATACATTGTAAATGTACAACATAAATGTACAACATAAATGTTAACATAAATATACATTGCCTCACAGCTCCAGAGTACTGACCCTTGTATGGAGTTTGCATGTTCTCCCCATGCCGCACGGGTTTATCTTCGTGTAGTTGTTCTCCTCCCACATTCCAAAGACGCTGTTGGTGTTTCCAAAGTGTCTCTGAGTGTGTGATGGGGCAAACTGATACATCATTGTGATGATCAAATGTCCACACCACGATAGAAAGATCTAACTTTCTATTAAACAAATCCAAAAGGTCCAACAAATTTGCTTTAGGTTACTGAGGTTAAGGCTGGGATAGGTGTAGGTGTAGAAGGAATTAGCCATAGTCATGTTATGCTAATGGAAAGTCCTCACAATGCTAGTAAGACAAGCGCACTGTGCTCCCCACGGGGACCCTCATACTGGCTTAAGCGGTTATGTAAAATGAGTGTGAATGTGAGCGAAATTCATGACGATACAATACCCCAGTCGTACCGGCAGATGTCGCTAAAATAAAGCGTAAAATGAATGTCAGATATTGGAATAGCAGGTCCTACATGGGGATGCTGCAGTAAATGATCTTGATTTTGATTCTTGACATCCAGTTTTAATTCCGTGATAAGTCCTTTATTTAAAAACGAAATTAAAACCTACATGCTTTACATAAAATATCTGAAAATGAGAGTTGAGGTTTCATATTTTCAACGGATTGTTTGTTTATTAATTTTTTAATGTCACATCAGCGTCAGTGGCTTTATTCACAACCGGCACAAGGTTATATAACACACTAGCCATGGGTCAATCAATTTAGAGTGACCAATCAACCTAATGCATGTCTTCTGAATGTGGGAGGAAACCAGAGAACCTGGAGTAAACCCACGCAGACACAGGGAGGACATGCAAACTCCACAAATGTCCGGGATCAAGACTGACTTGGGGATGTCAGAGCTGTGAGATGACTGCGCCACATGCGCCACCGTGCCGCCCTATTTTGAACTGATGGTATTGATTAATATGTCTTAAACCCAGCAACAGTGTATAAGACCTAATACAAACAGTAATTTTTTTTTTTCCTAAAAAGTTTTCTAATTGAATATCTAAAAAACAGGACAGTTTATTGGATGTTTCCAAACTCTACCTGCTACAGTTTTGGCACATTATTAAGATGAGATGGAGTGAATTTAGATGAAGTGAGGTGGAGCTGTGTGGAGTGGGATCGTGTAGCATGTAGGCGGGGTTGGGTTGGTTGTGGGTGTAATTGAAGTGTTATATCAACATTTACATTTGGTCATTTAGCGGACACCATCATCCAGAGCAACTTACAACTGATGCAGTCTTTCAATTGTGGGTTAAGGGCCTTACTCAGGGACTTTCTAATAAGGAAAATCTGATAGCAGAACAAGGTCCTGGAGGGTCCAGGGTCCAGAAGGCTCAAATCCCACCTCTGCCAAGCAGCCACTGTTGGGTCCCTTAGCAAGACCCTTAACCCACAGTTGCTTGGGCTGTAAGACTATCAATTGGAAGTCGCCCTGGATATGGGCATCTGCTAAATGACATAAAATGTAGATGTAAAAATGTAAAGAGACTAAAAACATCTAGCTTAATATTTTTAAACAAATAATCACCTGAAATAACATTTTGCTTTAGAGTGATATTAAATAGCAAAATGAAATCCAACCTACATAAAAAACAAGATTTTGTGATCCAGTACATGAGGTTAAAGAAGCTGTTAATATTCAGTTTGTTGGGACTCCATCATTAACATTAAACAACCATCATTAATGTTACTGCACAGTTGGATTTAATAGCTACTTAATGACTGCTGCTTCTCTCTTAATTTGTCTTTTTCATGCTTTCCTGGCACAGCAAATGTATTGATCTACATTGAACTACATGTATCCATTTGCAGATGATGTAGTGCTTTGCAGATACACACACTGAAGGATCATCTGGCCCATTGTTCCTGTTTAATATCTGATAGGATTTGCTAATATCTGGCAGCAGCTCTGATGGCTCAGTGGTAAGAACCAGCTGCTTGAAAAAGCATTCCCTGAGGGCTGAGGCTTGAGTTCCGTATGGTGCCTCTAATGTGAAAATCGCGTGGTGCCCTGCTGTGAATTTCTGTCCGTGTCCAGTGAGATTCAGGTTAGGCTCCTGACCAGGGGTAAGCCAGATCAGATCTATTTATTTATATAGCGCTTTTTACAATGGAGCATTGTCTCAAAGCAACTTTACAAGTTTAGATTATCTCCTAATAACTACGTCCAATCCCAAATTGAGCAAGCCTAGGGCGACAGTGGCAAGGAAAAACTCCCTAGTTCTGGAAGAAACCTGGGAAGGACCAAGACTCAAAAAGGGACCCAACCTCCTTGGGCGGCGTAGATGATAAACTATAATAAGAGCGAAAACTAAAGTCATGGAGGTTCATAGTTCAAATAAAATGTGAAGTAGCACATCGGCATTAAGTGCCCGGGTATGATGGGGCTGGAGATGAGATGGAACAGCTTGAGTGAAGCTGAAGCGGATCTGAACATCATGGTGGGGCTGAAAACTGGTACTGGAACACCGCTCGAAGAGAAAACAGAAAAATGTAATTAGTTATTGATTAAGAGCACAGTGTCTATTAAACAATCACTGATGCCCTGTGTAGCATGAGACCCCGGCAGAATAGCTTATAGCAGCATAGCAGACAGAGGAGAACTGGTAGGAACCATCCATGGGGATCACATTGAGAACATGCAACCCCACGGGGGCAGAAGACAGGCAACCCACCCACGTCTCTGATCACCATAAGACTCTTTGACTATGAACCCCCAGCTCTGCCCTTATTCTAAGGCAAGAATGCACGAGTCAAGATCACGAGGACTGAAGCCCAGTTCAGCCAGACCGCCCACTCGACACTCCCGGCTAACGGACAAGGCAGGCGGGCCAGACATGACTCCAGACTCCGGCCCCAGTGACCCAAGCCATGCATCCTGATCTAAATCTAGTCAAAAGCCTGTGTAAATAGGTATGTCTTTAGCCTAGACTTAAAAATTTGTAGAGTGTCTGAGTCTCGAACGAAAGTGGGAAGTTTATTCCATAGTTGGGGGGTCATGTATGAGAAAGCCTTTCCCCCTGCTGTGACTTTTTTTAATTCTAGGAACTAAAAGAAGTCCTGCACCCTGCAAACGAAGTAGACCAGTTGGATTGTAAAACTCTAAGAGTTCACTCAGCAGGGTAAGCAGGGCTACAACAAGATGCTTTGGTTTTAAAACTTGATGTTGCTGTGTTTGAAACTGTGGGAATTAGAACAATCAGATGAGCAGGTGAAGGCAGCATGACTCACTACTTTATTCAGACAGAACAGGGATTAAATGATATGTAGAAAACACTAAAAGTAAAAGCAAACCATCCTGATTTACCTCTGTTCATCCTGGTCAGGATTGTAGGGAGAGGGTCCGAACCCTAACCTAGACTTCACCGGGTGCAGCTCCAGAGTCAATTCCCAGGTCAATCCTGACCTCAGACTCCACCTGTGTGGAGTTTGCACGCCCTGCCTGTGTCTGTGTGGGTTAACGCTGGTACTCCGATTTCCTCCCATATTCCAAAAACATGCATTAGATTAATTGGTTACTCTAAACTGCAGGTCCGACGTCAGATGCTGTGACACACCGGTTGGAATTTACATTTACAGCATTTAGCAGACGCCCTTATCCAGAGCGACTTACAATTGATACAGTCTTACAATCCAAGCAATTGTGGGTTAAGGGCCTTGCTCAAGGACCCAACAGTGGCAGCTTGGCAGAGGTGGGATTTGAACCCTGGACCTTCTGGTCCATAGTGACTTTAATAGTCCAGTACCTTACCCGCTAGGCTACCAAATTTGTTCTGGTTGCATGAACATGGAAAGTGGACCCTACACTGACGTGGGATAAATGCTAGGAAAGACAGGCAGAGGTACATAAAAGCTTGTCTCTCTATCATTGTGGGGGCCTTCCACTGACTTAATGATCACTGTAGCTAATTAATGCTACACCTACCCCTAACCCTAACCCTAACCTTAACCTCAGTAACCTAAACTCTTTTGGTTTTTCAAAAGAAAGGTAACATTTTTGTAAAAAAGCCTTTTTTTTACAAAGGGATGATCTCTTCCTGAGACACAGCCAATTGGAAGTCTGTGTGATGCGTGACCCGGTCAGAACGCACCACTGGGACTCGGATCTCCACAGTGTTGGACTAGTGAATTTCCACTGCGCACACGAGCGCCTGGATTTGGATAGTGTTTTAAGTAATTACGCTATCTTTGTAGTATCTTCTTAAGCGAGTTAGCAAGATAATGTTAGTTATCACATAGATCAAATAACATATTAAAACACACCAGCATAAAACATGGTGTAATCCTTGAGATTCACTTTCATTTTAACGTTTAAGTGCAATGGTTTCAGCAAAGTCATGAAAACATGAATAAACATTAGTAAACATGAACGACTTGTACACTTGTGCATAGATATGCATACAAATTCAATAATACACATTGATATTCACTTACTCATCCACTTACCACACACACACACACACACACACACACACACACACACACACACACACACACACACACACACACACACACACACACACACACACACACACACACACACAGATGAAACCGCCAGCGGCCAAATGGATAAAGCTGTGGCCTCTTAAGCCATGGATTGTGGGTTTAAGTCCCAGCAGGCATACTTAGTAAGCAGAGTGGTGCAGAGGAAGCGTGCTGGGCCCCTAACCTAGTGGTTCGATGGATCGAAACCATCCTCTGCTAAAAACATTCATTTATCTGCAGCGAGCCACAATCATCCTCTTGATCGTCAACTGTTTGTGAGTCATTTTGTAGATATAAACAACTTGGAAGCTGTGAGCCATGTTTTAGAATAGATCAAAGACTAGAATTTATATTTTGAATTCAATTTTTGACTGAAAAGAAATTAATTTTCACTGGTTTGCTCAGAAATAGGGTTACCAAAAGTGCTACCAAAAGTACTGTTGTATTAAATGTACTGTATATACAGCCTACAGGTTTTATTATATATAACCGATATATATTACCGAGAATGGTCTGTAGATTAGACACTCTATTTGGGCATAGTTTTCTTTGTTTCTTAGTTTTTTTGTAATTTATATTTTATTTACAACATTTACATACAGTACAAAGCATGTATTATATACTTTGTGCGTCTATATATGTATATATACACATACACACATACCTGCACACATACACATATATACATACATATCAACCATTCTGTTCCATAATCTTACACTGTTATCTCTCAGATATACAAAATAAAAGAAAGAACTACAGTGGGGCGAAAAAGTATTTAGTCAGCCACTGATTGTGCAAGTTCTCCTACTTAGAAAGATGAGTGAGGTTTCATCATAGGTACACTTCAACTATGAGAGACAAAATGAGAAAAAAGAATCCAGGAAATCACATTGTAGGATTTTTAAAGAATTGAATTTCAAATTATGGTGGAAAATAAGTACTATTTACTAAAGTACTAAGTACTAAATAAAACAAAACAAAAGTTCAACTCAATACTTTGTAACATAACCTTTGTTGGCAATGACAGAGGTCAAACGTTTCCTGTAAGTCTTCATCAGGTTGGCACACACTGTAGCTGGTATTTTGGCCCATTCCTCCATGCAGATCTCCTCTAGAGCAGTGATGTTTTGGGGCTGTCGCTGGGCAACACGGACTTTCAACTCCCTCCACAAATGTTCTATGGGGTTGATGTCTGGAGACTGGCTAGGCCACTCCAGGACCTTGAAATGCTTTTTACGGAGCCACTCCTTCATTGCCCGAGTGGTGTGTTTGGGATCATTGTCATGCTGGAAGACCCAGCCACATTCCATCTTCAATGCTCTCACTGATGGAAGGAGGTTTTGGCTTAAAATCTCACGATTCATTCTTTCCTTAACACGGATCAGTCGTCCTGTCCCCTTTGCAGAAAAACAGCTCCAAAGCATGATGTTTCCACCCCCATGCTTCACAGTAGGTATGGTGTTCTTGGTTATTCGACTCAGCATCCTTTTTCCTCCAGTTGAGTTCTTAACAAAAAGTTCTGTTTTAGTTTCTTCTGACCACATGATATTCTCCCAATCCTCTTTTGGACCATCCATATGCTTTCTGACAAACTTCAGACGGGCCTGGACATGTACTGGCTTAAGCAGGGGGACACAACTGCCACTGCAGGATCTGAGTCCCTCTTGGCGCAGTGTGTTACTGATGGTAGCCCTTGTTACTTTGGTCCCAGCTCTCTGCAGGTCATTCATCAGGTCCCTTCGTGTAGTTCTGGGATTTTTGCTCACCGTTCTCATGATCATTTTGACCCCACGGGATGAGATCTTGTGTGGAGCCCCAGATCGAGGGAGATTATCAATTGTCTTGTATGTCTTCCATTTTCTTACAATTGCTCCCACAGTTGATTTATTCACACCAACCTGCTTGCCTATTGTAGATTCACTCTTCCCAGCCTGGTGCAGGTCTACAATTTTCTTCCTGGTGTCCTTCAACAGCTCTTTGGTCTGATTTGATTTGGTGTGATTTCCAGGATTTTTTTTCTCATTTTGTCTCTCGTAGTTGAAGTGTACCTATGATGAAAATTACAGACCTCTCTCATCTTTCTAAGTATTAGAACTTGCACAATCGGTGGCTGACTAAATACTTTTTTACCCCACTGTAGTAGATATCGTTTACAATTTCCATCCATATATTTAAAATTGGGCTCTCCTGTGACAACCATTTCCTAGTAAGGGCTTTTTTAGCAGCTACCAATAGTATATTCATTAAATATCCTTTGTCAACCATGTCTGAGGTATATATTAAAAATACATTGTCTTGCATTCTAAAGATATTTCGCAGTTAAATGTTTCTTGGAGGGCTTTATGTATTCCTTTTAATAAGTCTTTAATAACAGGGCAATACCAGAAAATATGATAGTGATTTGCATTTTGAGTTCCGCAATTTCTCCAGCAAAAACAGGGGGGGTCTTATCATAGTAAGATTTCTGAGAAGGTGTAATGAAATATCACGTTTTTCCATCCAAACTCTCTTCATTTCTGTGACCTTTTACACAACCATTGATAATTCTACATTGTCATCCATTCCTCATAAGATATACGTATCCCTCCTTCTTTCTCACATTTGGTTTTCTATATATAAAGTCAAATATGTTTTAAGATTTGACAGGGCCTTGCATAAATATGAAGTAATTCTGTTCCTAATATCTGAAGCGTATGCTTTCCTAAATAGCTCTATCAGACCTGCATCTCTCTCAGTTACTTTCTTTGCTTTTGTATTAGCATAGTGCCTCAGCTGTAAATACCAATCAAAGTCTTGTTTTTCTAGTGAATATTTCTCTTTTAGTGTTTCAAAACTGGGTAATGTTCCTTTCATTATACTACATATAGCTGTCCTTTAACCGTCCATTCCCTAAATTTAACATCCAATGTATTCGGCCCAAAGTCTAAATCATATGCACACCACTTGAGAATTACTGTATCTCCCTCCAAGTTGTGTTCTTTTATGACAATGTTCTATATTTTTAATGTTGCTTTCACCCATGGGTTATTGATAGTATTTATATAACTTTGTAGGTTATTATCTTCTAAAACTGCTTGTATGGGGATAGCGGCTACTCTCTCTTCATTATTTTTCCATTGCACATTATATGATGGGTTACACCAGTATACCCCTGTCCTCATTTGTGCAGCAAAATAATAAGCTCTGAGAGACGGTAAGCCCCATCCACCCTTTTCTTTAGCTAATTGTAAAGTTTTAAGTTGAGCCCTAGGTCTTGGGCATAGTTTTCTTAAGTAAAATCAGTATGTTGTCCTCTCATGTAACAGAATCTAATTTGGGAAGCATCATGAAGTTGGTTTCAGTATGAATTTGCACTGTAGTCATTAAATATGTGGTCATTAAATATGTGTTACTGGTCTAATCTCAGAGTCTGCCACATTAGCTCTATAAGAATATATTTTGAGCTTAGAGTTAGCAGAAGAAAGGCAGAAGAAATACTTCAGTGAATATCCAAACTGCATCAAAACAAATATTCTTCTAAATATGTACTTGTTGAAGTCATCTTTACAAAAGTTATGGATTGTTACACAACCAAATGTAAGACAACTTCAACATGTATAATACAATTTATCAATTTTAACTTTTGACCAAATAACTAAGGTTTCCATTTTCAGTCCATATTAATAGATTATATTTAAAATGATACAGTTATGTTTATCCTCATTATATTGGGGGTACAGGGCAACTCCCTATTCCCTAGAAATATCCCTATTCCTGTCATGTACTATTAAAATGATTGATTTATACAAAACACTTTTGATGTAAAAGCTGCAGATAAATATACAGTTCCTGGCTTGTTACTTGGTTATTTAACATATGTATGCATCAAAATGAACAACACCCATATCCATATGCAACATTTGCTTTTAAAATACTGTTTTTCCTTAACTAAAAATGTTTGTGAGGACCATCCAGACCTTTCAGGAACTCACATTCAGGAATCAATCAAGACAGAAAAAGCATGTACACAGAGACAGATGCAGAGACACATGCACACACAATGGATCAACAATGAATTTTATTCCTTTATCTAAAACTTCTACAAACATAGAAATTCATTTTTGAAAAAAGTTAACTCAATGTCAAAGCTGCAAGTTTAGCAAAACAAGTATCAAATCTTCTAAAAATGATCTATTACGTTCAACAAATTTACCTTTCCAGTCAAAGTACAAAAATTACAATATAAATTACACACAAGAAAAAAGCTTACAAAATGATAACCCTGAAACAAAAACATCAGTTTGCTCTATCAATAAATAACATGATACACAGCCTATAACACAGTTTTAGTATATGGGGAAATACAGCATCATCTGGACCCATACTGTAACAATGTGCATCCACAAAATACATACAGTTCTACTGTATGACTGACTGATAACATAAAAAAAAATCTGAAATACAGGCTCATCTATCATTTAATACCCTAGGTGTATATCCTAAACCAAATGTCCCAGTTACCTGTCATGTTTGGGGGAAATCTGCATGTAATTAATCTGAAATTGGAGGCCAATTTCAACAATACAGTGCGCAAAGTAAAACATCCCTTAATTGTCAAGTAGAACGTTTCTGTTGAAAACAGACGAAATATCTGTACATTCTTACATATGTACAGTTCCACAGGGAGCATTAAGTCATTTAACATTCGAGAGAGAAAGAAGGAAAGCACTGAAGGCCTGGATCCACCGAGCATATGTTTAGGGATTATGTGCAACAGCAGCGTTCACTATAATGTGCTAAGAATAGGCCAACAATATTCTAATGTTACACATTTACAATAATGTGTAATACTGCTTTATTAAAGAGGCAAGAGTGGAAATATTAAAAGGAAATATGTTAAGTATTAAGTCATGGTAGAAATGCAGAAATGCCGAAACGCCAGTCAGCATATTAGCCATGTATTAACTTTTCATCAGTGGCTAATTTGTAGATTAAAAATTGTGGATTTAACAACTTGCTGAAGGTACTAGATAAAGTCCTAAATGTAAAGAATGTTTTGTACTATGGGAGTTTTTTAGCAGTTGAGCTTGCTATGTTCTCTGTCTGGAACAGTTGGCGCACATAAACAGTACAAAACACAAATGTAAAGCATTAAAACTTACAATGCGAGTTGTTTCCTGTTAATGTTAAAATGTAGAGTCAGTTCATGAGGCATTAAAAAATCTGCTGTAAAATGAGTAACCTAATTAATGTGCTTACAAGTACTGTACTTACAGAGTAGTTAGAGCTAAATATAGAGTCATTAGAGCTGAACAGTGACTGCACCCTTTTTTAGTAACACGGGGTTTGAAAGTACATTTTCCATTCCCTTTCACCATAGAGTTTGAAGAAAATCCTTGAATAAACAGACACTCAACCTATGACCACAGTTCTATTCTTTTTGGGGAATTTGATGATTTTAGCACACTCTGGTTGTGCTAAAATCCTTGCTTGTGGGCACCTGTGTTAATTCACCAGTAGTGTCTGGTTTAGTGAATCCCTGTTTTATCTCAGCTATACACCAGTCAGCCATAACATTAAATCCATTGGCAGTAAATAACATGGACAGTATGATGCTCCGGGCAGTGTTCTGCTGAGAAGCCTTGGGTCCTGGCATTCATATGGATGCGACTTTGGCATATACCACCTACCTAAACATTGTTACAGGCCAAGTACAACCCTTACAGGCAACAGTATTTCCTATTGGCAGTGGTGTCTTTCAGCAGGACAATACGCCCTGCCACACTGCAAAAAAATGTTCAGGAATGGATTGAGGAACAAGACAGAGTTCAAGGCATTGACTTGGCCTACAAATTCCCCAGACCTCAATCTGATCCAGCATCATCATTATATCATCATTTATACATTTAGCAGACATCCTTATCCAGAGCGACTTACAATTGGTACAGTCTTACAATCCAAGCAATTGTGGGTTAAGGGCCTTGCTCAAGAACCCAACAGTGGCAGCTTGGCAGAGGTGGGATTTGAATCCTGGACCTTTTGGGCCATAGTCCAGTACCTTAACCACTAGGCTACTACAGTCCCAGCAAGGAGGCCACACCTCGTAACTTACCAAACTTAAAGGATCTGCTTCTAACGTCTTGGTATCGGATATCTCAGGACACCTTCAGAGGTCTGTTGAAGTCCATGCCTCGATGGGTCAGTGCCTTGTCAGCTACACACAAAATGCACCTACACAATATTAGGCAGGTGGTTTTTAATGTTATGACTGATTGGTGCATTGTATGTGAATAGCTGACTAACATACTGTATATATAGTATAGTACTCAGACTGTGGCCATATTTCTGCCTAGATAAAAGTGTCAAACTGAACCAATTGAACGTGAGAAACAGGAAAAAAGGCAAGGGTGCCAACTGTGGGTTAGGTTTCTTTCACTTTCTTGCCCTTTTAGTCTCTTTCTACAAGTACTGTGTTATAATAAGTCTAGTGTTTTTGTTCCTCACATATCACTAGGGTTGTGCTAAAAATCGATACGGCAATATATCGCAATATTTGTTATCACGATATACTACATCGATTTCAGCTCAAAATATCAATTTTTATAAAGGAAGAATAAAAACATTTTAAATGGGGTGTAAACTACAATCTCTGCTCCTGTAGATGTCGCAGTACAGTGTTATCAATGTGATGTGATGTTGTAAGACAATTCAGACTGTACATAACATAAATTGTATTTCAGCTGTTTTTATATTTTCAGTGAATTGTGTGGAATACCGCAGTATGCTTCATAACGCAATGTAGCATGATACAATCGTATCGTGACCCATGTATCGTGATGCGTATCATATCATGAAGTCCTTTCCAATACCCATTCCTACATACCAATTTGTTTTTGGGATTGTGGGTTATGTTGCCACGACTTTGGCAATTCAAGCTATTTTGGCTAATTCACCTAATACATATCCTTATGAAAGAAAATGTATGAGGACACCTGAGTACCTGAAGTAAGCCCATGCATACATGGGGAGAACATGTAAACTCCACACATGACATTGAAGAATGAACCGAGGATCTCTGGAGCTGTGAGGCAAGTGTTAATCACTTGCACCACTGTGCTGCTCACCACTGTCTTACATATGATTTTAATTATAAATGTTTATTGATGAAACAATAAGGATATGAATGATTGTAGGCTACTTTTTAGCGCTTGCTAATTAAGTCCTCAAATGTTCGCCCATCCCCAGTGCTTCACTCAGCAATGTCACAACAGCCGTTGAAGAACATTTTCTACTCGGAGTTCACAGCTTCAGTCGAACGCTTAGTTCAATCCCACGGTGGAGCGGCCTTGGTCCTTTCTGTGTGGAGTCTGCATGTTCTCCCTGTGTCTGCGTGGGTTTACTCCGGGTGCTCCTGTTTCCTCCCGCAGTCCAAAGACAGGCATTTGGTTAAGTGATTACACTAAATTGGCCTGACCTGAGTATATACAGTGGGGCCTGAAAGTTTGTGAACCCTTTAGAATTTTCTAGATTTCTTCATAAATATGATGGAAAACAGATTTACACACAAGTCCTAAAAATAGATAAAAAGAACCCAGTTAAACAAATGTGCCAAAAATATTATACTTGATCATTTATTTATTGAGGAAAATGATCCAATATTATATATTAGTGAGTGGCAAAAGTATGTGATCTTCAAGGATTAGCAGTTAATTTGAAGGTGAAATTAGAGTCAGGTGATTCCAATCAATGGGATGATAATCAGGTGTGGGTGGGCACCATGTTTTATTTAAAGAACAGGGATCTATCAAAGTCTGCTCTTAACAACACACGTTTGTGGAAGTGTGTCATAGTACGAACAAAGGAGATTTCTGAGGACCTCAGAAAAAGAGTTTTTGATGTTCATCAGGCTGGAGAAGGCTACAAAACCATCTTTAAAGAGTTTGGACTTCACCAATCTGCAGTCAGACAGACTGTGTACAAATGGAGGAAATTCAAGATCATTGTTACCCTCCCCAGGAGTGGTCCACCAACAAAGATCACTCCGAGAGCAAGGTGTGTAGTAGTTGGTGAGGTCACAAAGGACCCCAGGGTAACTTCTAAGCAACTGAAGGTCTCTCTCACATTGGCTAATGTTAATGTTCATGAGTCCACCATCAGAAGAACACTGAACAACAATGGTGTGCATGGCAGGGTTGCAAGGAGAAAGCCACTGCTCTCCAAAAAAAACATTGCTGCTCATCTGCAGTTTGCTAAAGATCACGTAGACAAGCCAGAAGGCTATTGGAAGAATGTTTGTGGACGGATGAGACCAAAATAGAACTTTCTGGTTTAAAAGAAAAGAGAGGAAGGAAAACACTGCATTCCAGCATAAGAACCTTATCCACCACATGGTGGTGGTAGTATCATGGTTTGGGCCTGTTTTGCTGCATCTGGGCCAGGACGGCTTGCCATCATTGATGGAACAATGAATTCTGAATTATATCAGAGAAGTCGTTCTACCAAAGAATGGTTAAATAAGAATAAAGTTAATGTTTTGGAATGGCCAAGTCAAAGTCCTGATCTTAATCCAATCAAAATGTTGTGGAAGGACCTGAAGCGAGCAGTTAATGTGAGGAAACCCACCAACATCCCAGAGCTGAAGCTGTTCTGTACGGAGGAATGGGATAAAATTCCTCCAAGCCGGTGTGCAGAACTGATCAACAGTTACAGGAAACGTTTAGTTGCAGTTATTGCTGCACAGGGGGGGTCACAACAGATACTGAAAGCAAAGGTTCACATACTTTTGCCACTCACTAATATGTAATATTGGATCATTTTCCTCAATAAATAAATGACCAAGTATAATATATTTGTCTCATTTGTTTAACTGGGTTCTCTTTATCTACTTTTAGGACTCGTGTGAAAATCTGATGATGTTTTAGGTCATATTTATGCAGAAATATAGAAAATTCTAACGGGTTCACAAACTTTCAAGCACCACTGTATACATGACTAGTCTCGATGTAGCCTTGTATATCGATGTAACCTTGTGTGTGTTGCTCTAATGGCCACTGATGCTGATAGCGACGTAACAAACATACAAACAAATTGTTGAAAATGTTACCAGCAGAAACACTGAAAAGGTTCTCCGACAAACAGCTGGTGTAATTGCTGCTTTACTCAGTAAGAATTTGTGAGACACCAGTGAGTGTTTGCTGAAATGATACAGCAGATCAAGTTCATGTAGAAGGAAAAATATACAAGAGGAAAAGAAATGAAACAGCTGAGCACCTGTATGGTTAGAGCATAACCCAAAATCTATAGGTACAATAAATATACTGTACAGTACAGCAAAATAAGTACCAGCCTACCCTTCTACGTACCAAACCACTTAACAGTTCCACTAGTGGTATTACCTCAGACACATTCAGACTTACAGTATGTTACATTATCAAGGCTTGGAGAAATGGCTTAAAAATGTATGACATCTTCCACACAGCACATTTCCAGCAAATTTAAAATGTAAGCACTGTCTGACCTACCCTCATATAAAAATAATTCGCACAAAGGCCTCTAAGTCCTAAAAAGTACAGCAGTGAAGAACAATACAATCTCTCAAGGAACATCAGGCTCTTTGGGATCGATAAGACATTACATTCCTGTAGTAATGAAGCTACTGAGAATAACCATCCAGTACTCGGCCACGAGGCACACCTCACTAGTCAAACTATTGCAAGGTGTAATTTGAACTCTTTCACAGTTCGGCAATGCCAATTTCATTCGAAATATGATCGAACACCTTGAACCCTTCTTGATACTTGTCACAGAATCAGCAGATTGTACCTTTAAAATATCCAGCCGGAGGGACATTTATCCATCGAAGCTTCGGAGGGTTCGAATGTCGTCTTTGCCACCCGACTGCTTCCGCTGTCTTTTGATCAAATCTGACACAGTGGCATTTCCGACCAACAAAGCTGGTCAAGTTGCTCTACATTTAGTCGTTGTAAGCTTTAGGGCTCCTTTGTTGTGTAAAGTTTTTAACACTTTGAATTCGAGTGGCATCCGGTGAGGAGTCGCGTTGGAGAAGTATCTGTACTTGAGCGTGTCATAGTAATGATATTTAACATCATTCCCGCTGGCGTCTTTCGGAAATGGCCAAAAGCCATACAGGTGGATCTCATCACAGAAGCGCGTGGCAATGGTGTACATCAGCAATCCTGTGCTAGGACGCTTGATATTGACCTTGTTTGTGAGCCAGTACCTGAAAACATATAAACCAAGATGTAATTTAACATATCGTAATTCAGGTTGCTCAATCTCTACATTTCTATAACATCTCAGAGAACAAAATAAGAGCACGATCCAGTGCCTGATCACATTTAATTCAGTGTAATCTACAAAGAATGTAATTATCTTATCTAACTGACCTGACACACTCATACCAGTCTGATCAAACTAGATATCTTCATTTAATGCCAAATTAGACTATAATTTGCCTGTCTTAATGATGTAATGGTCAATTGCTATGCACCAGAGGCACTGTCATGCCTAAGCTGTCTATTGCTATGTATGCAAATTGAAAATTACAAATTCGGACCTTGCATGTTAATGAGTGATGGCCTTATGCACTATTAATCAGACTAAAATTGAACAAAAGGACGGATGGTCACACAAAAGCTGTGCATGCTTGGTCGATTGGAGAACACAAAATTTACCCAATATCCTAGAGCTCATGAAAATAATGTGATGTGATTAGAATACCAAGAGTACCAACTAGTGCAGACCTTTTAGAAAAGGCATCACAATTTAATTAAAAAACAGACTGCAACATCACAATTACCATTTAACGACAGACGTCTTAACAATATTAATAAAGTGGGACTGTGGTAGACTAGCGGGTAAGGTACTGGACTATGGACCAGAAGGTCCAGGGTTCAAATCCCACCTCTGCCAAGCTGCCACTGTTGGGTCCTTGAGCAAGGCCCTTAACCCACAACTGCTTGGATTGTAAGACTGTACCAATTGGGAGTCGCTCTGGATAAGGGCGTCTGCTAAATGCTGTAAATGTAACTGTAAGTATGATAGAAAATCAAATCTTTCTTGTCACTCCGGATGTTGTGGCCATGAACAGCCAATGAATGCTGCAGATTCAAGAGCAGATGTGCGTCATTCTTGTGTGTGTAAGTGTAAGTGTAACTTCCTTACTGCTTGTGTGCTTGCTTGCTTGTTAGCTCATGTTTGGACTGCACACGTTTTCTAACTCAGTTGTTGTGTTTAGAGACTTTTTTGTGCAACTTACTCGTGTTTGTGCGTATGACTTTCTGTACATGGTGCTTGTAAGTGTATGTGGCTGTCCTATTGTAAGTAGTACTCCTTTGTTCGTCCCCCCACTACCTCTATAGTCTCTCTAACTATGTAACCTGATTCACGTTCACTCGTTCAGTCTCTGTTTCATGTGGCTGATCTTCCGTGTTGTTCGTAATACTGTCTATCAATACATGTTTGACTTCCGTCAAACAAAAGTATCAGGTCCAACGACCTGTTTCCCAGAACGTAATGCGGTCGTTAAATGGTGCATACCTTTATTTGGTAATTGAGTCCCTAACCCTCTATCCAAATACAGACTAGGAAAACAGCTGAAGTAGATGTCTTCACCAGCTGAACCTGGTGAACACTTACAAGAAACGTTTGACCTCTGTCACTGCCAACAAAGGTTATGTTACAAAGTATTGAGTTGAACTTTTGTTATTGACCAAATACTTATTTTCCACCATTTTTTTCTCATTTTGACAGTTGAAGTGTGCCTATGATGAAAATTACAGACCTCTCTCATCTTTCTAAGTAGGAGAACTTGCACAATCAGTGGCTGACTAAATACTTTTTTGCCCCACTGTAGTAACACGAAGCACTGTGATGCAAAAACATGGCGTTGACGAGTTGGATTATGCATTCTTGTTTATTCTGCCATCCAACACAATTGCATTTTCTGAAAACCAGATGGGGCAGTCATACTCACAGGCACATATCCCGTTCTCAATGAGACTAAAATTTCTTTTAATTGTAGGGGACTAAAGATTTTTTTTTTCAAATTTTTTTTTACACAAAAACAATACACATTATTTTGAATTGTTATTCTTTAGAAATGAAAAAGGAACGTTTTTAGTTTGTTATTTAAGATATGGTGAAGCTACAATAGAACATTATGTTTACAATTTTAAACCTCTGTTCCTACTACAGTGGTACCTCGGTACCAAGCAAATTTTTCCCATAAGGAATAATGTAAATTGAATTAATCCGTTCCAGACACTCCACACTGTATTAGGCATTACATGCATTAATGGAGTTGTATTGTACAGGAGCTCCCTGACTTACAATGGGGATATGTTCTGACAAATCCATCATAAGTTAATTGTATCATCACCTGAGGAGTGTTTGGTTGAGCGGGCTATACTGTATCATAGCGGAGATATGGAAAGGATACTATGATAAGTAATGGTAAGTAAGCTAATGTTTAAAACACTTACGTTAACCTACAGTTGGCCAAAATCAGTAACACAAAGCTCATTTTATAATAAAGTGTTGAAAAATCTCATGTAATTTAGTGAGTAATGGATTATAAATGAAACGTAAAAGCAAAACACTTACTTCTATTGATGACCTCTGGGTGCTAGCATTGCTGCTAAGCTAACTGCAGCCTGTGTTCTGGAGCATTCAGCTCCTGTTTTGCTTTTGGTTGGTTCTTATACATGAACCTTTTTAGGATCCATGGAGACTCATTTGAACTAAGAATACAGTACTGTAGATGCAGAAATAAAGAAAAACACGATAAACACAGTGGAGATCTTCACTGAGCAAGGGCTATTGTGAATCTGAATCACTGAATCACTGTGTACTGGATTGTGACTCGTGAATCATGAATTGTGAATCAAGTTTCGGCTGAGACGAGTCATGCGGCTTGACTCATACAAGTTTAAGCAAGTCTGCTGAGTACAGAGCAAACAAAAAGAACCAAGACAAATTTTTCTAGTCAAAATGCATGGAGAACTGAATTCTGATTTGGTCAAGAACCGAGGTACCACTATAATTTATTTTAATTGCAGGGCAGTAAAGTTGTTTTGCTTAAGAACTTATACAATAGAATGTGCATTGTTTTGCATTGTTTACACTTCTGAAATAAAAAACTAATGTTCTATCATGAGAAGAAAAATCATGACGAAGTAGAATTGTGATCTTAGTATCATGACTCGAATCGAGAGCAGACTTTATCGTTACACCCCTACCATATATACGACATATATACAAAGTTTTCCCATAGGCTTAACAGAAATAGCTGATTATTCACTATTCGGGAACAAGGTACATTCGAATAACAAGGTTTGACTATAGTCGGTTAGTGGACTGCTGCTGCCTATCAATGGTCACCACCCCCAATGTTCAGAGAATCCCTCCTGCTGTGAAGGATATTGCTCTTCAATTGGAAATGGACGCAGGATACAGACAGGTCAGGATTCATATTGGTAACCATAGTGCACAGTTCTGCACTGGCCAGTGGAAGAGCTACATTAGATGTAGACTGTACAACTGTGACAGACTTGTTTTCTGTTCTGTAACAGAAAAAGGCTCAAAACAAAAAAAACTTTAAAAGGATAAAAGTTTCTAAAACATACTAACATTTTTTTAAATCTTCAGTAAACTGAGCTCCAGGATTGGACACTTCTGTTTCTCTTTACTGTTTAGCATAACTCATTACAGCTTCAGCACTCGTTTGAGAGGCCAATGCAATCCGGCAAACAGGTGGTGGCCTCCAGGCTTAGTTGCCCTAACTGAAAGCTGTTTCACCCTCCAGAGGCCTATATTTAGCACCGAGACAGACCGGTCTGATGGTGTCATTGAAAGAAAAAAAGAGGTGCCCGGCTGCCATGGAAACTCATGAGAATGCCTAATGTCACTTCAGAACTGCACGAGCAAAATGAGCACCTCTTAGAAGACCAAACATCTAGTGACCAATCTGTGGAAAAGGACTTGACTGGAGGTTACAGATGTTTGAGTTCTCAGGCATTTTCCAGATTTAAATAATCTTCAAACGCAGTCTGAACATGCCTAAAGATCACTAGATGTTATGGCTGCAGCATAAAAGCACCTCAGCTTAATACAAAAATCAAACGGACTGAAATAAACGCTCCACAGAAATCTTGATTGTTGCACACGCCTTCGCCGTTCCAGCAGAATTAATTAGTGAAGCCACAACTACATTCGAAAAGAAGATACCATCTAAACCCACCCTGGCATGTAAACTGAAATCTAAAGATTAGTAGCATTTAGATGCAAGGTCTCATGTAATCACCGGGTGGTTTGTGCTGAGTGCTGCTTGTGGAAACAAACATTACAGGTGGTAGCTTCCAGGCTAGCTTTGATTTCAGGTAATGGCAATCATGGCTCAGGAGAGCTGCTTGCTACACTACTACAATGGGCTTCAAACAGATTTATGTTGATTGACATGCTCTTCTCATGTCTTTAAACTATATTCCTCAACTTAATATTTGGTTGCGCACCCTTTGGAAAAAATAACTGAAATTTCCTACAACCATCAACAAGCTTCTTACACCTCTCAACTGGAATTTTGGACCACTCTTCTTTTGCAAACTGCTGGAGGTCTCTCATATTTAAAGGGTGGCTTTAAAGGAACAGCAATTTTAAGATCTCTCCACAGGTGTTCAATGGGATTTAGAGCCGGACTCATTGCTGGCCACTCCAGAGCTCTCCAGCGCTTTGTTTCCATCCACGTCTGGGTGTTGTCCTGCTGGAAGACTCATGACCTAGGACGCAAACCCAGCTTTCTGACACTGGGCCCTACATTTCCACCCAAAATCTTTTGGTAATCTTCAGATTTCATGATGCCTTGCACACAGTCAAGGCACCCAGTGCCAGAGGCAGCAAACCAACCCAAAAACATCTCCGAACCGCCACCATATTTGACTGTAGGTACTTTATTCTTTTCTTTGTAGGCCTCATTTTCAGTAAACAGTAGAATGATGTGCTTTACCAGAAAGGTCTATCTTTGGCAAACTGCAGTCTGGCTTTTTTATGTCTCTGTGTCAGCAGTGGGGTCCTCCTTGGTCTCCTGCCATAGCGTTTCATTTCATTCAAATGTCGACGGATAGTTCGCGCTGAAACTGATGCACCCTGAGCCTGCAGGACAGCTTGAATTTCTTTGGAACCTGATTGGGGCTGCTTATCAACCATCCGGACTATCTTGCAGCTTTTCATCATTTCTCTTCCATCCACGTCCAGGGAGATTAGCTACACTGCCATGGGTTGTAAACTTCTTGATTATGTTGTATACCAACAAAGGAACATCATGATCTCTGGAGATGGATTGTATGTAACCTTGAGATTGTTGATATTTTTCCACAATTTTGGTTCTCAAGTCCTCAAACAGTTCTCTTCTCCTCTTTCTGTTCTCCATGCTTGTGGCACACACAGACACACAATGCAAAGATTGAGACAACTTCTGTCCTTTTTATCTGGTTTCAGGTGTGTTTTATATTGCCCACACCTGTTAGCTGGCACAGGTGAGTTTAAACGAGTATCACATGTTTGAAACAAAGTTATTTACTCACAATTTCGAATGGTGCCAATAATTTTGTCCGGCCTTTTTTGGCTATATTGTGTAATTGTGGAGATGTAGAAAGGATACTTTGATAAGTAATGATAAGTAAGCTAATGTTTAAAACATTTACAGTAACCTACAGTTGGCCAAAATCGTTAACACAAATCTTATTTTATAATAAAGCGTTGAAAAATCTAATTTAGTGAGTAATGGATTGTAAGTGAAAAGTAAAAGCAAAACACTTAATCTATTGATGAACTCAGGGCGATAGCATAGCTTCTAAGCTATTCACGAGTCATGATGTAGTACAGTGTGATTCTGTGATTCAGTGATTCAGGTTCACAATAACCCTTGCTCAGTGAAGCTCTCTTTCCTGTGTTCTTAGAGTAAGTCACCATGGGTCCTAAAAAGATTAATTATAAGAGCCAACCAAAAGGAAATCCAGTAGAAGATACATAATAGTACAGGCAGCCACAGTGGTGCTTGAAAGTTTGTGAATCTTTTAGAACTTTCAGTATTTCCACACATGAATATGTTCTAAAACATCGTCGGATTTCCACACATGTCCTCATAACCTCACTCTAACAACTCACTCTAACAAAATATTATACTTAATCATTTATTTATTGAGGAAAAATGATCCAATATTACATATTTATAGTAATGTTATATAACGAATGTGAACCTGTGCTTTCAGAATCTTCTGTGAACCACTTGTGCAGTAAGAACTGAAATGAATATTTTCTGTAAAAGTCCTGCACACCGACTTGAAGTAATTTTAGCCCAGTCCTCTGTACAGAACAGCTTCAACTCTGGGATGTCTCCTCACTTCAGGTCCTTCCACAACATTTCTACTGAATGAAGGTCAGAACTTTAGTCTTCTTTAATCATTTTTGATAGAACAACTTGTGTGCTTAGACCCACATTTTCTTGAGATTCAGGTTCATGTTAAGATCCCCTGACATTTTCTTTTAGAATGTGCTCATATACTTCAGGACAGTGCAGCCCAAAAAGGCAAAACCATAAAACTACCACCAACATGTTTCACAGATGGGATAAGGTTCTTATGCTGGAATGCAGTGTTTTCTTTTATCCAAACATAATGCTTCACATTTAAACCAAAAAGTTCTATTTTGGTCTCATCTGTCCACAAAACGTTTTTAAAACATCCTTTTGGTTTGTCTACATTACAAACTGCAGTGGGGCAGCAATGGTCCAGTTGAGAGCAGTGGCTTTCTCTTTGCATCCCTGCCATGCACACCACTGTTATTCAGTGTTCTCCTGATGGTAGATTTGTGAAAAATAAGATTACAGAATGTGAGAGGCCTAGTTGCTTAGATGTTTCTGCAGTTTAGCTGCAGTTATTGCTGAACACCAGATACTGAAAGCAAAGGTTCACATACTTTTGCCATCACTAATATGTAACATTGGATCACTTTCCTCAATAAATAAATGGCCAAGTATAATATTTGTTTAACTGGGTTCTCTTTATTTACTTTTAGGACTTATTAAATCTGATGATGTTTTAGGTCAAATTTATGCAGAAATATAGAAAATTTTAAAAAGTTCACAAACTTTCAAGAACCACTGTATATAAGAGGTTTACTGGTTTCATAAACACCAGGATTAAGCACCATGGCCTCTCCATCACCAGATTTAGTTCTGGTCCATAGACTATGAAGAATGAAAAATATTTGGAAGCCTGGAACCAACTCCTGGCTCAGTGAGTAAGGCTCTGAACTACACACTGAAGTTCTGGAGGATTTAAACTCTAGCTCCCACTACTGGACCCTTTAACAAAACCCTTAAACCTCTCTGCTGCAGGGGCACCGACCCTGACTGATCATGTGCTTTGACCCCAACTTAGTTGGAATATGCGTGTGAAAAAACTTTATTGCACTATATTGTATAGCTCATATCCAGAGGCTTATAATCCAGACAACTGTATAATCTTACAGTGTACAATCCAATACTGGGTTAAGAGCCTTGGTCAAGGGCCCAACAGTGACAGTTTGAACCATCTACAACCCAAAGTCAGAAGAAGTTGGGAGTGAATGGAAAATGCAAATAAAAAATATGCAGTGTTCCTTACACTGAGGAACATTGTTAATATTCAATAATTTTCCAGTTTATCAACTGGAGATCCTTTACTTCTCAAAACCTTTCCTTGATATTGCTTTTGTACCACCTGTTGACATCACCTGTTTGAAATCCCATCATCATGTAGTTTTTTTATACACTTATATCACCCGATATATCCACTATTCAGAAATAGTTGGGAAAATGCCGAGAAACTATGTTATCTGCTTTACAGATTGCAGCTCATGAACTTGAACTACTGAGTTACTAAAAACATGTTGAGCTGTTTCAGGGGATTTCAGGGGATGCATCCTTCAAAGGACGTGATCTACGCGGTCTATGAAGGTGTGTCCGTCAACGACTGCGTAGACCGCAGCGAAAGACGAACCAAAACGGTCTACTCTGCCTTGGATTTCCTGTTTATGTCACAGAACCACTGTTCCCGCCTGCACCTTATCACAGAACAGCTATAAGCTTTAAAAAAAATGGAGCCAGAAATTTAGAGTTTAGTTTTTCTGGTGTTTTTGGTTTTTCAATTATTGGAGGAGGAGACGCTTCACCGCAGGCGCTGGCATTCATTTTCCCCCCGCAGTTTAATAAAGATCTCCATTCACTCCTTGCTCCCTAAAACAAAACAAGGGAAAAAAAACGTTGCGCTTTTGCTTTTTAACATTTAGCTATTTGAGTTTAAAAGTCCGTACATGTAAATAATGTGTATTCCTCAGCCAACCCTTCCGATGTCCCTAAATTCCCCTCATGAGCAATGCAACTCGGGATATGTTAGGTCGCGATGGATACATCAGATGTATCCTTCGATTTCATGTAAGAAGCCTTCGAAATGGGACAGCCTAGGTGCGTTGCTATAGGTATGCAATCGATCTTCAAATGCAGCCCCTAAACTGGGATTCAGCTTGAGATTCAGTGAGGGTGGGGCAATTCTTGAGAAGATGAAAACTTTGTTTCCAAATTTTTGAGTGCAAACAGAAAAAGTGCACATATAGGTCTTTCTGTACATATCGGTCACCCTGCTCTCTAAATATCGGCATCATCCATTAAAAAAACCCATATCGGTCGACCACTATTATGCACTCAAGTAAATATTGCAGAAATAACTGCAAAATCCTTTATTTTAGAACTAGAATGTCACTTTGATAAGGTGTAGCTGTGGATTTAATAGATGTACATCTGTGTTACAGCCTAGTTATTAAAGGGCACTCTGCTTCATCCACATATCACACAAACACTTTAATGAGATACGCTTCTTAAATTTGGTAATGAATGAAAGCATCTAGTGAAGTAAAGCAGACCAGTGAATCACTGAAATAAATGCATCCTGAAGCTACAGCCATGTTTCTTTTACGGGTGATAAATTTATAAAACAGGTAATTATTTCTGCCATCTTGAATAATGGCAAATCATAACAGGGTAATCTTTTATTTTGCACCACAGGCAAAAGCAATCACGTTCCTTACTCGCCGACATGTCTGACAGACCAGTTACATAAGTGTTCATGCATGAGAGCATTTACCCAGAATTTATGAGCATTATAATGCAGGTGGCACAGAGTCCCTACACATCTCCAGAGATCCCAGGTTCGAGTCCCACTTTGCATGTACTCCTGGTGCCTGCATGGGTTTCCTCCGGGTACTCTGGTTTCCTCCCACATTTCAAAGACATGTTAGGTCAGTTGGTGTCTCTAAAGTGTCAAGGAGTACCTGAGAGATTGAGTAAGTGTGTGCAAGCATGTACTAATGAGCATCCTAATGATCCACTGTTGATGACCCACCCCCTCAGTCTGAAATTGTTCCCTTAATTATTAAATGATATCATACGCTTAATTAATTTGTTGCATAAAGATCATTTTAACATTCGCGTTAAACCACTGGCAGTTTGTAGAGCTACCACTGCTAATTTAACTTACTTACTGTACATCCTGTATGTCACAGGATTCAGTTTCTGTGTGACTAATCGACTCCTAGGCCTTGAATCATGGAATCATCTCTTCATTGCCTTGTTTAGCTCTGAGCTTCAACATAACGCTAGGGTATCCTTTGCAAATGTGGCTCTCAAACTGTGGGTGGAGTTTCTCAGATGAGAGGTGGTATCATAGTAAATTGTAATACTTACACCACTTGGTGACGTTGAAATCAGAGACAAATCTGAACGGCTTGTTGGGACCCATGATTTGGAACTGTAGAGCCCAGGAAAAATAACTTGGTTGTCTGGTTTCACATTTTGTGGGTTGGTAGGAGCAAGATACCCAGATATATGTGCACAAGCACTAAAAAGGTGAGTTTTACATAAATAGGTCCCCTGTAAGTAGGGTGTCCAGACGTCCCATGTTTCCTGGGACAATCCTGTACTTCAGTCCATGTCCCGGGACCCCAACTCATTTTTTAAATATGTACATCTGTCCCGTATGTCAAAGAAAATGACACGTATACACTGTAGTGAACATTAGCAGAAGATCCTCGCCCAAAATGCTTGAATTTATTCAAAAGGAACACATCCATCATTTCACAAGTTACTGTACACATGCAACCCTACAATGGACAATCACGTTTGTTGGTTTTGTAAATGAATATAATTCAACCGATTATCAGCCGCCCTTCACCGACGTGACTTAATGCCCTTACTCACTATGGCTGATGCACTGCTGAGACGGCTAAACGAACAAGTACAGTGGGGCAAAAAAGTATTTAATCAGCCACTGATTGTGCAAGTTCTCCGATTTAAAAAGATGAGAGAGGTCTGTAATTTTCATCAGAGGTACACTTCAACTATGAGAGACAAAATGAGAAACAAAAATCCAGGAAAGCATATTGTAAGATTTTTACAGAATTTAATTGTAAATCATGGTGGAAAATAAGTATTTGGTCACCCACAAACAAGCAAGATTTCTGGCTCTCACAGACCTGTAACTTCGTCTTCAAGAAGCTCTTCTGTCCTCCACTCGTTACCTGTATTAATGGCACCTGCTTGACCTCGTTATCTGTATAAAAGACACCTGTCCACAGCCTCAAACAGTCAGACCCCAAATTCAACCATGGCCAAGACCAAAGAGCTGTCGAAGGACAACTGGAAGAAAACTGTAGACCTGCACCAGGCTGGGAAGAGTGAATCTACAATAGGCAAGCAGGTTGGTGTGAATAAACAAAATGTGGAAGCAATGAAACACGTACAAGACCATTGATAATCTCCCTCGATCTGGGGCCCCACACAAGATCTCATCCCGTGTTGTCAAAATGATCATGAGAACGGTGAGCAAAAATCCCAGAACTACACGGAGGGACCTGATGAATGACCTGCAGAGAGCTGGGACCAAAGTAACAAAGGCTACCATCAGTAACACACTACGCCAAGAGGGACTTAGATCCTGCAGTGCCAGGCGTGTTAAGCCAGTACATGTCCAGAGGTTTCAAGGTCCTGAAGTCGCCTAGCCAGTCTCCAGACCTCAACCCCATAGAACATTTGTGTCCATGTTGCCCAGCGACAGCCCCAAAACATCACTGCTCTAGAGGAGATCTGCATGGAGGAATGGGCCAAAGTACCAGCTACAGTGTGTGCCAAGCTGGTGAAGACTTACAGGAAACGTTTGACCTCTGTCATTGCCAACAAAGGTTATGTTACAAAGTATTGAGTTGAACTTTTGTTACTGACCAAATACTTATTTTCCACCATAATTTCCAATTAAATTCTTTAAAAATCCTACAATGTGATTTCCTGGATTTTTGTCCCTATGATGAAAATGACAGACCTCTCTCATTTTTCCAAGTAGGAGAACTTGCTCAATCAGTGGCTGACCAAATACTTTTTTGCCCCACTGTACATGCTTCAAAAAGAATATACATTTCTGAGAAAACACACGCTGGATGTGGTTTGCCAGACATTTGGAGCTAAGTCTAATTTCGCACGAAAGTCGCAAAGATATTAATCAACAAACAAAAATCACAAAGAAGTCGGAAAAAGCATATGTGTATATAGTGTATGCCGTGTTGTGTATCACTGACAACGTATGTGGATGCAGCAAGTCTTGGTGCTTATGTGTTGAATGAGTGGGCTGAGTAACTTGGGCCGCTACCCAGCGCTCATATCCAACTACTGGCAGGTAAAAATACATTATTAGGGCTGGCAATGTGGTTGTGCTGTGTTGGGTGTTTAATGAACAAAGTTTCCTCATCCACATCGACACACACGTCCTGTATTTCATCATCGAAAATCTGGTCACTCTACCTATAAGTATTTTAAATGTGTAACATGACACACACCACACCTCATACACTAACGTCACACGAGTCTGCAGCTTTTATCAATGTTAACACCCATTATCTGCACATTACGCGCAAATTAAGTCAGCCTCACGCTTACTCTCTAATCAGGTTACTCACCCTCTCACGGCGTGGATCAGGCGGAGCGAAGGGTAGGCCATGTGTACTGGAAGCTTTCTCTTCAGTATGAGCTCATTTACGCTCTGTACGTGCCTCTCGCCGCCCTTCACCATGAAGGCTGGTATCCACAGGATGCCGTCGTTCAGCAGGCTCAAGCGCTGCAGGAAGCGCTCGCGCACCGTCTCGTTCTGCAGGCCTCCGTACACGCGCTGGATGACTGACGGGTTCATGGTGGTGAAGTCTGACCGTATACCCACGTCCTCAGCAAACTCAGCCAGGGAAGCCAGGTTACATCTGCGGCAGAGCGGCAGGAGAAGTCAAATGTTAACTGCCTATGAGGCTTTACTCATAATGAAGACTTTGTCCAGGTAAACGGAAAAGGCGCGCATCAGCACAATTGTAGAGGATGGGGAATGTGGTTTTAGATAATAAAATGAACATGAATACACACAGCACTTACACTACTATTCAATAGGTTAATTAACTGAGGTCCTCAGGTGATGCGGGGGTGAAATTCGCCGGCCCATCGCCATGGAGACCAGAATTCAAATCTTGGCTGTGCCTCCACCCTAGCCAGAGGCTGCACAGACACTGTTGGAGGTTTCTAAAGGAGGGAACGCTGAACAGGTGTAATAAGCCCGCCTCCGCAACAGCACTCCCCTTGGCTGGCAAAGATGGCGGCTCCTCTATGCAGATTCATTCCTGTTGTAGTAGTCTTGCTGTCAGCCGGCAAAAGACTGGGCAAACAGTGGCGAGTGAGGCAGACAAACCCGCTGGCCTACCATCCTCCTAATGTATACCAAACAATGTTTCCAATCTTTTCGTTTTTCTCCAATTTCTCACTGTTTTTTGCCCTGCAGAAGGAGGAGGATCGTAGGTTGGCAAATACCTCTGCACAGCCCACAGTCACTGACCGGTGCTTTTCACTGGTAGATGGTGGATTTGTGTAGCGAGAATGAATCCGCACAGAGGAACAGAGAGGCAGAGAGATACGGCCAGAACACAGCCATATGTGTCTGTGCAGGACTCAGGCAGCCTGGAGGCACCACTGAGCCTGGAACGTGGGGCTCTGCAGTCATGGGCAAGCATATTAGACAGTTGAGCCACCTGAGCAAGCTGAGTAACCCTAACTCTTTTCTGTTGTCCCACTTGCATATATTGCCTCTATAAATCAATTTTCCCACAACTAAAGCCTGTCAGTATTCTGCTAGGGCCAAAGTCATTGACTATCTACAATTAAAACTAGAAATAAGTGTCCATATACAAGAGGAATTGTCACTTAAAGAGCCAAAGCTTTCAGAGGGTAAAATGCCACCTCAGGTGACACTTATAAAGTACTGTAAAACAGTCTTAGGCTACCATTATATTCAATTTATTATTCATTATATTATATTTATTGTTTTAGCAATGGTATAATAACCATATATACAGTGGGGCAAAAAAGTATTTAGTCAGCCACTGATTGTGCAAGTTCTCCTATTTAGAAAGATGAGAGAGGTCTGTAATTTTAAATCATAGGTACACTTCAACTATGAGAGACAAAATGAGAAAGAAAATCCAGGAAATCACATTGTAGAATTTTTAAAGAATTTAATTGTATATCATGGTGGATAATAAGTATTTGATCACCCACAAACAAGCAAGATTTCTGGCCATGTATCGTGAGATTTTAAGCCAAAACCTCCTTCCATCAGTGAGAGCATTGAAGATGGAACATGGCTGGGTCTTCCAGCATGACAATGATCCCAAACACACCACTCGGGGAACGAAGGAGTGGCTCCGTAAAAAGCATTTCAAGATCCTGGAGTGGCCTAGCCAGTCTCCAGACCTCAACCCCATAGAAGATTTGTGGAGGGAGTTGAAAGTCCGTGTTTCCCCAAAACATCACTGCTCTAGAGGAGATCTGCATGGAGGAATGGGCCAAAATACCAGCTACGGTTTGAAAACCTGTGAAGACTTACAGGAACGTTTTGACCTCTGTCATTGCCAACAATGGTTTATTTACAAAGTACTGATTTTGAACTTTTGTTTATTGATTGCCAATACTTATTTTTCACCATAATTTAACAATTAAATTCTTTAAAAATCCTACAATGTGATTACCTGGATTTTCTTTCTCATTTTGTCTCTCATAGTTGAAGTGTACCTATGATAAATGACAGACCTCTCTCATCTTTCTAAGTAGGAGAACTTGCACAATCAGTGGCTGACTAAATACTTTTTTGCTCCACTATATATATGGTCATTATGCAAAAAAAAGGTATATCTAATAGAAATTGTGGCATAAGACTTTTGTACAGTACTATGTATGAACACACACTTCAGCAAGCTCATTTCTAGAACTTCAGAAATAAAAAAGGGATATCTTTTATCGATTGTAATATTGATAATTGTGAGAAAGTCGACTTGTAAACTCAGTATCGTGAATCGAATCGAATCGTGAGCGGAATATATCGTTACACCCCTAACATAGACTAAACAGACTAAACCTTTCTGGGGTCTGCAATCCACATAGACCTTAAACCAGGGCAACCCTTGTGTGCAGCTGCTTTATTCACTGCAGCATCATAGCACAGAGCCATGACATTAGATATAATGGAGCAGTTAGGAAAGCAGATACAATGATCTCATTCAGATTTTTACATTTAGGTCAACGACTGCAATTAGGAGCCATTTCTAGAGACAATTTAAGGTTTTATTAGGAGAGCCTCGTGTTCCTCTCAGAAAGAAAGAAGCAGACTGATAAATAGAACATAAAGGTCTGCTTACAGTACTCTGACAGATCTCTGGCTACGGGCCACTTTCCTGGAGGCTGAATGAAAGGAGCTTCATTTGATTATGTAAGACTACAGCTGCCATAAATTAACGACTCAGCAGAGGTAAGTTACAAGGATGCTAAAGTGGCAGACAGATTTCCAGATAGGCTTTTACCACCAAATGCTTTTCGGTCTTATGCCTTAGTCACCAGGGAATCAGTTCAATACCTAAGATACTGTAACTGAATAAGAGCAGGAGAGGAAATTACCGGATAACAAAATCATGGCTGTCTATTTCCTTTCCACATCCGCTCTTGAGAAGAATGCCAGAGTTGCCCACCACGGCGCAGGTCTTAAACCTCTTGTTCTTGAGAGGGGAGACATCGGGCAGCAGGCTGTGCAGAGTGTGAGTCACGTTGAGTGTCCTGCGTCTGTCCAGAATGTAGGGGATGGTGTCACCAATTTTGAAGTTGCTCTTGACCACCGACACGTCCCTCTCGGCATCAAAGTAGCGGAGGATGTTTTTCCTTTTAAATGATTACAAGAACATCAGGGTTGGTTATGTGAGACTGAGAGAAGGCAGAAAGGTAAAAGAACAATAATTAAGGTAAGCACCGTTTAAAGACCATCTGTTCATTTTAATGACCGAGGGCTTAACAATTATAAGCAATTATAATGGGATAATAAAAACCTTTTAACTCCAGATGTAGTGGCTGTAAACAGCCAGTCAATGTGGTCACCTCAACAGACAATCAAAGCTGCAGAGCCACCAGCAGAGGCAGGAGTTTAAGCGTGGAAGTCCAACATTCATTTGTGTGTGTAACTACGTTCCCTGTCACCTTGTGCTAGCTTGCTCATAAGCTAACGTTTGGACTAACTCGGTGGAAGTGTTTAGGGACCTTTTTGGATAAGTTACTCATATGTTTGTGTGTGACTTTCAGCCACTTATTTGTAACAAGCTGCAAATGGCGTTTGTTAGAGGACTGTGGTAGCCTAGTGGGTAAGGTACTAGACTATGGACCAAAAGATCTAGGGTTCAAATCCCACCTCTGCCAAGCTGCCACTGTTTGGTCCTTGAGCAAGACCCTTAACGCACAATTGCTTGAATTGTAAGACTGTATCAATTGTAAGTCGCTCTGGATAAGGGCGTCTGCTAAATGCTGTAAATGTAGTATGTGCCTGTCCTATTGTAAGTAGTACTCCTTTGTTTGTCCCCCTACTACCTGTATATTCTTTCTAATCCCTAACTATATATAATCTGGTCCACATTCACTCACTGAGTGTCTGTTTCATCTGGCTGATCTTCCGTGTTGTTCGTAATACTGCCTATCAATACATTTTTGGCTTCCGTCAAAACAAAATGATCAGTCATTTTAATCACTCATCAGTCACTTGTGTTTTCAGCGGTATCTCTGACACAAATATGTATTGTTTGCACACGGTTTTCTTGTAAAAATACCCTTTATATTTACATTACAGTAGCATAAAAAGGCTATTTTACTATGGTAATGTCAACGTCCATTTCATTCAACGACCCGTTTCACAGAACGTAATGCGGCCATTAACTGGCTCATACTGTACCAGTATATAATTTGATTTGCCCTAAAATACCCCTCAGCTGAACACTTAAAACCATTTACAACACTTTTAAGCATTTATCAATAGTAATGATGGCTTTCAGACACTTTTATGACTTTGATACCAAACACCTGAAGGACCTGAAGTGATGTGATCATGCAAAGAAACCCATCAAGATCCCATAGTTGAAGTTGTTCTGTACAGAATGGGCTAAAATTCCTCCAAGTCAATGTGCAGGACTGATCAACAGTTACTGGAAACGTTCAGTTGCAGTTTTTGCTGCACAAAGGGTTCATCAGATACAGAATGCAAATGTTTGCCACTCACATTGGCTTGTTTGCCACTCACACTGGGTTCTCTTTATCTATTGTTAAGACTTATCTGAAAATCTGATGATGTCATATTTACTCAGAAATACAGAACAGTCTAAAGCATTCACAAACTTTCAAGCACCACTGTATAAAACCAGAGGGAGAACCAGTTTGTATTCAAATGCTCATGTCAGTAATTTACATTTACATTTACATTATTTAGCAGACGCCCTTATCCAGAGCGACTTACAATTGATACAGTCTTACAATCCAAGCAATTGTGGGTTAAGGGCCTTGCTCAAGGAGCAAACAGTGGCAGCTTGGCAGAGGTGGGATTTGAACCCTGGACCTTCTGGTCCATAGGCCACTACCTTAACCGCTAGGCTACCACAGTCCATTAACATTAATGTATTTTTCCAGTCAACAAAACTGGTGAAACTGAAAAACTGGGGAGTTCATTTTGTAAGATAATAATCTCCCTGCACTTGTACTATGAATATAAATTACTGTGTGCCATCAATGTAAATACATTTATCATGCTGTGTTACACGTTGTGTGTGTACAAAAAATATCTGAACTATTGAATAATGATTAAGTTTCTTTGTGTAATTTGCTGTTTGTGATCTACCCTGTTGTGCTCGGAACAATAAAATCTGTATCATGAGATACAACATTACACCAGTATTGACACCGGTATATCCCCCGGCCCTCTGTGAAATAATGCTCCGTGCTAAATTACAGACATTACTGAAAGTGCTTACAACACATGATTATACTGAATGCCCCAGGACATTTTTAAATTCAATCTAAAACCCCAAACATGAGTCAGAGACATAATAACTGTGAGCTTCCCCTTTTATTTGACTAGGATCCATTAGGCAGTCTCTGTGAGATGTTACAAGCGACTATTGAGAAAGTGTTTGCAACACCCATTTGAGGTGTCTGCGGTGTCAACTGAGTGACATCGTCCCCGACACAAAGCAGATAAAACAGTGCTTAGTGATGTGTTTAGAGCTTAGGACTGTTGTGGTGTAGCGGTTAGGGTACTAGCATGTGGCCTAGAAGGTCCAGAGCTCAAATCCCACCTTAAGCTGTCACTGTTTTATTCTTGAGCAAGACCCTTAACCTCAATTGCTTGGATGGTTAGCTCGTATCAGTTGTAATTAGGGATGTGTGACATGTATCGTCTATGATAATACCTTAATCAATGTTTTAGGATCTGCGAGCTGACATTATCGAGCAGTCACTTTCATGTATTCACTTTGTCACGTAGCCAGGTTGGATAAACTACTTCACATAGTATTTAAGTCTTCATGGTCCTTGGGATGGGTGCCCCATGTTTCGCCTACTAATATTTTAATTTAGACTAGACTCAATCTATATTTGGCAAACTGGCTCATAGTCTGGTGAAATAATTGGCTTGTCATTCTAACATGCGGTTCATTACACACATACATTGTGAAAAAGCAAACTCACTGCAGATTAATGATAAGTATGTGCTTGATGCGATGGTTGATAAGAATACGGACGAGGTGAGGAAGACCCGAGCTGAATATGGAGAGTTGAGATCCGAAATCGAATATAGAAAGGAAACGAAACTAGATAAGTGCACGATAGGCTGGGCTCGATATGAGATGCATGAAGCAGAGGCATAGAAACTAGGTAGAAACCACGAGACTTCGTAAAGAGAGTGGGGAGCAAGAGGGTATAAATAGGAGAAGAGAAATGACTAGCAGTTGAGAAACAGGCCCAAATGATAGAAGGTTCTAGAGAGAGAAAGTGGTAGAAGATGCGTGTGGTGCGCAGGTCTGACACACCCGCCTGAATTGGCACTGTATCTTTTACGATGTAATTCGTTACAGCATTTGTTATGCCTTTAGCAGACGCCCTTATCCAGAGCTTACAATTGGTACAGTCTTACAATCCAAGCAATTGTGGGTTAAGGGTCTTGCTCAAGGACCCAACAGTGGCAGCTTGGCAGAGGTGGGATTTGAACCCTGGACCTTCTTATCCAGAGTCCAGTATCTTAACCACTAGGCTACCATCTGTTGCTTTTCCTTTTTTAAGGCACTTTTTTGCAGAATGATTCCTCTGTGGTTTGCTGAGTGTGTTTTTGTGCTGGTATCTTGGCTGGTTTAAGCTTGTCATGGACAGCTGACTCCTGAAGATTGTCATAATCTTCATGTTCTGCATGGTGGTTAGTCCACAGATGGTAAAATAGGTTGGCCATCGAGTGACCTTTATCGGCAACACATTTACAACATAGTTTGCAGATTGTAGTCTTTTGAGCAACATCCGTCTTTTCAAAACCAAACCTCCTTTGGTTTAAATCTTATGACACAGATGATGAGGCTGGTGGTGTTGGTATTTTTTACTCATTTTTAACTGAACTCATGCGCGTTTAGATTGCTAGCTTGAACTATGGCACCAGCTTGCTGCATGCACTCAGTGTGCATGTGCTGTAGCCTGTCCTATCTGGCTACATGACAGAGTGAAAACATGATATCTTAAGGCATGTTTCTGACTGGTTATTTTTGCAAAGTGAGTACCATACTCAATGTCAGCACACACCCCTATTTACTATGCATAACAGCAGCTTGTAGCTCAGACAAGCAAACAAATTCCAACAAAACTGTCTTTGATTGGCTGTCAATTCAGGATGGGTGCACCAGTAAGTTTTAATTAGTTTGGGCAGTGACAAAGTGAGATGTTTTTGAAGTAATGAAATTAAGCGTAAATCTTAGCCACACAGCTTAACTGTATGATGACTGATATCTTCTCTTCTATCACAATTAATGATAAACAATATGTAAATATGGAGTAATATCACTCAACAAACGTTCATTCACTTTCGTATCTGCTCGATCCTAGACAGGGTCGTGAGAGAGCTGGTGCCTAGCTGGCAGCACAGGGAGCAAAGCAGGAATAACCCCAGACAGGGTACATTTACAACATTTAGCAGACGCCCTTATCCAGAGTGACTTACAACTGATACAATCTTACAATCCAAGCAATTGTGGGTTAAGGACCCAACAGTGGCAGCTTGGCAGAGGTGGGATTTGAACCCTGGACCTTCTGGTCCATAGTCCAGTACCTTACCCGCTAGGCTACCACAGTCCAATCCATCGTAGGGCACATACACTCACTAGGGGCACTTTAGAGGCACCAATTATCCTAATACGCATGTCTTTGGATGTGGGAGGATACTAGAGTACCCGGAATAAACCCACACAGACACAGGGAGGACATGCAGACTCCACACAGAAAGGACCCATAAGGTTCCACGTGGGATTAAACCCAGGACCGTCCTGCTGTGAGGCGCCAGTGCTACCCACCGAGCCACAGTGTCGCCCACTCAACAAGCAGTTTGTTGTAATTCTTAGAATGCAAGGACTGAAGTAAAAGGTCAGCATCCCAAGGTCAGCATTCCCTGCCTCCAGCTCTATTGCACCAACTCTGAATCAACACCGAGAGAAAAAGGTGGTGAGACATGCCATCGTTAAAGAGTCTAGTTGCAGCTTCAAATAATAAATAAACGTTTCTGTCGGTGCATGTGGTTTTGATGCAAAGGAAAGCGGCGATCACCTGATAGGCAATGCAGTGCTCTTCAAACCACCCATGTAAACAAACTGACACAAAACAAAACAAAACTTGTGCATATACACTGAACAGAATTCAGAAAAGGGAAATAAAACCTACCCGTGCAGGCTTTCTTTTCTAACTCAGGTCAGTGTTAGAGAACAGCAAACAGCAACCACAAATTAATTTTAAATACAAACTGACAATAAGAACGCAATAGATAACGCAACTCCACTACACATTCAGTAGACTTCCAAGCTGCTTTTTAGAGAAGGAATGATGTCTCCAGTAGTGGAAACTTCAATTAATCTAATAGCATGAATACATGTACTGGTGGTACTTTCTATGTAGTTTAGTGAACTCCTATGGCTCAGATGTAAGAGGATTTCATAGGATAAGATGGATAAAATAAGGATTTATTATCAGCTGTCCACGACACACTTAAACCAGCCAAGGAACATTCAGCAAACTCTCAGTGGGAACATTCTTCAGATATTTGGTCCAGCTGCACATACATCCAAATGTCTGTGCCAAAAAAATGTGGGACTGTATTAGCCTAGCAGTTAAGGTACTGGACTCTGGACCAGAAGGTCCAGGGTTCAAATCCCACCTCTGCCAAGCTGCCACTGTTGGGTCCTTGAGCAAGGCCCTTAACCCACAATTCCTTGGATTGTACCAATTGTAAGTCGCTCTGGATAAGGGCGTCTGCTAAATGCTGTAAATGTAAATGTAAAAAATATCTCCACACCGTTACACCAGTCTGAACCGTTGACACAGTGTAGGATGGATCCATGATGTTGTTTGCACCAAATTTTCACCTAGATAGATGCCACTGGATATTTTCTCTTTTTTAGACCATTCTCTGTAAACCCTAGAGATCCCAGCAGTTTCTGAAATACTCAGACCACCCTGTGTAGCACCAACCAACTTACCACATTCAAAGTCACTTAAATCAGCTTTCTTCCACATTCTGATGCTCAGGTTGAATATCAGTACATCGTCTTGACCATGTCTACAGTCGAACAGGTGCAGCTCATAAAGTGGCCAGTGAGTGCACATGCACATCTCTTCTAACCCACAATGTAGGTTAAAAATGCGGAAGAAATTGATTAGGTTTCATTCCCATAGCCATCCATGGCCCACAGACGGTGCTGCATTCTGGATGAATGTGAAGGTATCTCCCCTGGCACTCACAGGCTGTGAGCTCATGTACTGGAGATGGGCTGTTAGCGCCCTCTTACAAGTACAACGATCTGCCAATGACATTTTATAAAGAACAACTGAAAAGGAGTGGGTTGTTGGCTTTACATGTTTCAGAGGAAGTGCTGTTCGCCCTCACCCTCCCAGCTTCTTAGCTGCTGTGTGACAAGGGAAACTGAGATACTGGGTGGAAATGTTGTAAACTAACTGAAATATAAATAACCTTGTCATGCTTCTCAGTCACAGTCACAACCGCTTGGCTTGTTTGCAATAACAATATATTTAATGAGTAATTCAGCAGCTGAGGGGAAGTTGTTTTTAACCTGTTTACATAAATATTTCCACAGGAGCTGCTTCTCTGTTTTCGAGATTCTGCAGGACTCCAGTTTCATGTCAGTTCTCCTGAAACTGGAACATTTTTCACCCCTATAGACATGTGTAGCAAAAATGGAAAACAGCTTCTCAGCTTCCCAGGGGCTTTTACTGGAAATAAAAGTTTAAGAAACCCTCACACACTGACACTCACACATGCTGTTTGTAGGCCCAAGGCAGAATTTGCATTAACGCATTGTCTGCAGCCTGTCTCTGTTAGTGTTGACATTAATAACTGGAAAAAAGAGGAAACTTAACTCCTTCTGCTTAAATTAAAACAGCAAACAGCAGGTTAGTACATGGGCAGCCTGGCCGTCTCTGTACGGGATTACTCCCACATTCCAAGCACATACGTTATTTCAGTTGGCGTCTCCAAATTCTCCCAGTCTGAGTGTGTATGTGTGGTAATGTATATGTTACGTTGTGGGGACCAAATGTCCACACAAGGACAGAAAGATCTGATGTTTTACCTTTTGGGGACACTTGTGTGATCCCCATGGGGAAAGCTGTTTTTTTTTTTACAGAAACTCCAACTTTCTTTTGAAAACATTTGCTTTAGGTTACTGAGGTTAAGGTTACGGGTAGGTGTAGTATTAATTAGCTACAGTAGTCATTATGTCAGTGGAAAGTCTTCGCTGGGATAGTGAGACAGACGTGTGTGTGTGTTTATACATAGGATATGTGATAGACTGGTTCCCTGTCATGGCCAAGCAACCCTGAGATCATTACACGTGGTCAAATGAATATTTTTTCTAAATGAAAAGGATTTAACACAAATACTCAAAAGAAACAAATGCTTCAGATTTTTGCACTTTTGAATGCAGTTGCTCTTGCCCGAGACACTTTTCTTTTATATACAGTGGTACCTCAGTTCTCGACCACCTCGGAACTCGTCGAATTCGGTTCTCGATGCATTTTGACTAAAAATTTCGTCGTTTCATCCCTCGTCGTTTTGGTACTCACTTGCTTAAACTTGCATGAGTCGAGCCACATGACTCGTTTCAGCCAACTGATTCATGATTAATGATTCACAACTCGATTCATGATTCACGATTCAGTTCACAGTGACTCAGGTTCACAATATCCCTTGCTTAGAGAACATCTCCACTGTGTTTATCGTGTTTTTCTTTATTTTTGGATCTGCAGTACTGTATTCTTAGTGCAAATAAGTCTCCGTGGATCCCAAAAGGGTTAGTTTATAAGAGCCAACTGAAAGCAAAACAGGAATTGAATGCTCCAGACCACAGGCTGCAGTTAGCTTAGCAGCTATGCTAGTGCCTTGAGTTCATCAATAGAGTAAGTGTTTTGCTTTTTACGTTTCACTTTCAGTCCATCACTCACTAAATTACATGAGATTTTTCATCACTTTATTATAAAATGAGCTTTGTGTTAATGATTTTGGCCAACTGTAGGTTAATGTAAGTGTTTTAAACATTAACTTACTTATTATTACTTATCATGAGGCTGAATTTCCATCTACAGGCGCAATAATGTGACTGCAGTCACTTAAGGTGGACTGGAAAATGCGAATAAGAAGCCAACTTCAGCCTTGTCACCGCTATGCTACACCAAACACGTGTTAAACTCATCGGTTCATGATACATTTAACTTATTATGGATTTGTTGAAACATAACCCCAATCTTAATTCAGGGAGCACCTGTACAATACAACCCCATTAATGCATTTAATGCCTCTTACAGTGTGGATTTTCTGGGGGTCTGGAATGGATTAAGTCAATTCACATTATTCCTTAAGGGAAAAATTGGCTCGATACTCGTCGTTTTCGGTTTTCGACAAGCCTTCTGGAATGAATTAATGAAGAGAACCGAGGTACCACTGTAAATGAGAGCAATGGCAAATATGCTTGCTTGGATACTTGTGGTGAAGGATTCATACTGCAGCAAGACAACAACCCGAAACAAACACTTTGCAACAACTACTTGAAGACCAAAAAAGATCAAGGAGTGCTGACTGTCATGGATATTCCTCCACAGTCACTTGACCTAAACCCCATCAAGCATTTATGGTGGAGCTCCAAGGGGGAACATATCAAAAATAGATTTTTTCAAAGACGCAACACTTCACTCCAATTGTTATGCTAACTATGTGATTTGTAATGAAAAACATTCATATTTTTATGAGGGTTGCAGGTTTTGCCTATCTTGGTATTCACTGGGTGCTGGCACCAATCAACCACAGAGCACAGCAGAAGTGACTGATGCAGCACTGGGGGGTAATCCCCCCAGCCGACCTCCGCTCCCTCAAACACGGCCAATCAAAATCATTGCCCGAACACAAACCCAGGTCAACATGGTGGAGGGAAACGAAATGCCAAGTGATCGCCTTTGTATAGATATTATATTTAATAAAATGTATAATAACTATGCTACCCACAAAGCTTGTGTTCTTTACATTTAGAGAATCCCCAAAACAGAGGTGCTCAAGCTTTTGTGTGAGACTGTATGTGGCCACAGTTATGAAGAGTGCATACTGTCTCGTCCAGAAATGACAACAGCGGCGTCTAACATTACGTGTGCCGTGGCTCTCAGTGGTCCTGGTGTAACTGGTTCCTCTGTGGGTACAGCCGACCAGGATTCTGCACTATTCTTAGCACAAAGGACATGGACCTGCTCAGCTCAAACGTGGATGTATTGTATTCTCCAAAAAAGCAAAGTGGAGCAAACACAAGATGCAGGTTTCTGTGCTTTGGAGGTAAGAGCCACCAAACAGCAGTTCCTGAGGACCTGGGTTCAAAGAAATGCATCGTAAAGGTTGAGTGGTAACGGGGTCCTACGATGGACTGGCATCCCAATGAATTCTGGGAATTCTAGGAAAAAGCTTAAAATATAGAATCGCATTAATCACATGATTTTAATGCGTTAATCATGATGAATTGCTTGCTCCTATTTGAGCGCAGAGAAATCGTTTTGAAATGTATCGAACACTATACAGTCATGAATGGACAATCAATGTCCATTCATGACAGAGGCAAGGTTACATCGATATTAGTCAGGCACATTCATACCGGGTCAATTTAGAGCAACCAGTTAACCTAACATATGCCATTATAATGGGGGAGGAAACCAGAGCGGCTATGCGGCTAACGGTGCCACCCCTCAAAGTCAATGAATTCATTTAACTATTTATGAGCTAACTGGCTGCCACCTCACTTCTGCGGAACTATCAGCTTTACAACCGATTCTCAACTGAATATCATTATCAGATTAATTAAGTGCATGCAAACATGTTGATCATATTACTGCCAAGTGTTTCGCTGATTATCTGGAACATGTCAATGCACACTGTTTCACAGGTAACGTGTGATTAAATTCCACTTATTTCAGCCAGACAGGCCTTCTGCTGTTTCTTAGGGTCAGCTGCACTTGAGCTCGTGAAAGACATGTTAAATAATTCTTTTCTTCTGCTTTATATAAAGAGCAAGAGTGGGAGCCAAAAGTCTGAGAGCATTAGTGTAAATGCCTGTTTGGATCTTTGTGGAGAAGGATTCATACTGCGGCAGGATAATAACCCAAAACACACATCAAAGCTTTATAACAACTACTTGAAGACCAAAAAAAGATCAAGAAGTGCTGACTGTCATGGATATTCCTCCACAGTCACATGACCTAAACCTCATCAAGCATTTATGGGGCACTTACAGACAGAGAAAGCCAAGTATTTAGTGACATCACAAGATGCTCTTTGGAATATTGTGAAATCATTCTGGGATAATATGGACCAACAGTTTCTCCACAAATCCATGTCAGCTTAATTGCATGCTGTTATTACAGAAAAAGGAGAACACCAAATACAAAGAAATACTTTGAGGATCCATTAACAATGAACGCGGAACTACGACACCTGTGGGCTCAAGTATTTAAGAGCACGCTCGAGCCCAGTCAGGTGTCGGACCCTCACATTAATTTTGTTGGAGACATCACCCGTCTCTCGCGTGCTGTCGCGTTTTATGTTACAGTATGAGGGACATCGGTAGACTGCTTTCGCCCAGGGGAAGCAGCCATGTAGAGGTTGGAGGCTTGAGGTAACCACTAGGGCATAGTGAATCAGAGAAGGGCAAAGATTCTGCTGCCCACTTTCCTTGTTGGCTTTTCCCGCCTCTCTGCGGCTTTCGGCTCGCTCGCTACGGCAACTTGACCCTCCACGTTCTCCCTCTCTGTCACGGCCCCCCTATCGGGCTAGTTAGCCTCGTTAGTGTGCAGGGATTTAGTCTTCTTATATACATATTGTTTTTGAGTCCGTGCTGCACGCCGTTTGTGTTGGTCCTTTTTATTCTGTTTTCTCCAACTTACCTTGTACCTCCTCGTGGCGCATCGGTTAACCACTTAATCCTGATTTCTGATGATCAAGATTCAATTCCCAGCTGCCAGCCCTAATACAGATGCAGCTTTATTTTCAGTTTGTGTGTGCGTGTGCGTGTGTATCCCCACACACACTTCCCCTTTTGTTTGTTTAACTTTTGATTTGTCCCTTCCATCTGGAGCTAACTGCAATTAGGTCCTAAAGCCCTGTTTTCACACGGTTTGCCTGTTTTTAGGCGAGCTGTAACAAATACTAACAGATTATTTTCAAAGACTCAACATTTCACTGAAATTGCTATGCTGATTATGTAATATTTAATGAATAACACTGTATTATATTCAAGAAAAATGCAACACAGAAGTGTTTTCATATCAAAAAACCTCTGTGGACATAAGTTCCGTGGGTGTTTTATTGCTGATTAAAAATCAATATTGTGACATTGCAGAAGCTTGTGGAAACGATGCCACAGCGAATGCGTGCCGTAATCAAAGCTAAAGGCAGTCCAACCACATATTAGTGTGTGACTTTTGTTTGGTCAAGCAATATATATATAGACCAAAAAAAGAACTAATATTTGGTTGGACCGCCTTTAGCTTGGATTACGGCACGCATTCACTTTGGCATCGTTTCCACAAGCTTCTGCAATGTCACAATATTTATTTCTGTCCAGAGTTGCATGAATTTTTCCCCAAGATCTTGTACTGATGATGGGAGATCTGGACCACTGCACAAAGTCTTCTCCAGCACATCCCAAAGATTCTCAATGGGGTTCAGGTCTGGACTCTGTGGTGGAAAATCCATGTGTGAAAATGGTGTCATGCTCCCTGAACCACTCTTTCACAATCTGACCCTTCTGAAACAGATGAACATCTTTTCCACGACCACAGGATGTGTCTGTCGACATGGTTGTTTAACAAATGAGAAGCTACTCACTGCATCAGTTAGGGTTAAAGAACTTGTTACCAGGTGAACATCATCACCAATGCAGTAAATATCCGATGGGAGGCTCTTTTTTAAACTATTTAACTATTTACTTAGTTAAATCCAGGTGGTTACCTGTTTTTGCCCAGGAAATACAAACCTATATATATCCAAATAAAGAGTGGTACATTAATAATTATTATTATTAATATTATAGTCTGCATTCAGTGCAGATGTAAACTGGTGATGTCACATGATACAACTGACCCAGCCCCTGTTTTTTTCCTTTTTTTGGAGCACTGACACTCAGGAGCCTCTGGCGAGAAACACGCAAACACTCAGGAAACAGGCATTTAGAACTGACAGGAAGTGCAATGCCCACTTACAGCTTCTACCACCTGGACCTACGTCATCCTTAATCGACTTTGAAATGCTTCAGCTAGACTTAAAGCAATTGAAATCCCATCTCATCAGAAGCAGGATACAAACAAGTGTGGCTCAGTGATAGAGTGCTGGTTTGCATGGCTGGCAAGCTCAGTTGTCAGGATCCTGTCTCTGTGGGTCCTGCTTACAAGGACCGTATCTTTGTGGTCTCCTGTGTATGAGCGTTAGATACAGAGGTCTCTGCAGTGCCTGTATCGCTAGTCTGCCAGCCCCTGGGTGGGGCTTCCCTATGAGCAGGTTGGCATCTGGCACTCAACATTTCAGTCTGTTTTTAAGATGTTCTTCAAGCTCTGATTGTACCATGCCAACAAAACTTACAGTGACATTGTTTTCTGAACTGAATAATGCCGATACACTGATTTCCTGTTATGTCATTTTATTGAATATTTTATGTAAGGTAGTCCATGCTTTATGATGGGGATACGTTTTAAAAAATCCATCGTAAGGTGAATTTACGATGATCATAAATCGAGGAGACATATATACCGTATATGTCAAAGCACAGCCTATATTAAATAGGACCGTGACCATGGCTTTTCCTCACTACATTTCCCAGTGCTCATCACTCCTGCCACATGATTCACTACGTCACATGTTGAAACATGTTTAAAACACTTACATTAAACTACAGTAGGGCAAAGTCATTAACATATAGCTTATTTTATAATCAAGTATTGAACTCCCATGTAATGTATTGAATAATGAATTGAAAGTGTAAAAGAAATAAAAAAATAATTGCGAGATCATGACTTTTGCTCACTACATTCCCCCAGCATTCAGTGGTTTTTGTTGAATGTGTATTTATGTTTATTACCAAATTATCATCGTAAAGTCAAAATACCACAATCTGGCCATTATAAAACAGGCACGTATATGTACACACACACACACACACACACACACACACACACACACACACACAGTGGTGCTTGAAAGTTGGTGAACCCTTTAGAAGTTTCTATATTTTTACATAAATATGACTTAAAACATCATCAGATTTACACACAAGTCCTAAAAGTAGATAAAAAGAACCCAGTTACACAAATGAGACAAAAATATTATACTTGGTCATTTATTTATTGAGGAAAATAATCCAATATTACATACTAGTGAGTAGCAAAAGTATGTGAACCTCTAGGATTAGCAGTTAATTTGAAGATGAAATTAGAGTCAGGTGTTTCCAATCAATGGGATGACAATCAGGTGTGAGTGGGCACCATGTTTTATTTAAAGAACAGGGATCTATAAAAGTCTGCTCTTCACAACATGTTTGTGGAAGTGTTTCATGGCACGAACAAAAGTGATTTCTGGGGAGCTCAGAAAAAGAGTTGTTGATGCTTATCAGACTGGAAAAGGTTGCAAAACCATCTTTAAAGAGTTTGGACTCTATAAAGATCTACAGTCAGACAGATTGTGCACAAATGGAACAAATTTAGAACCATTGTTACCCTCCCCAGGACCAACAAAGATCACTCCAAGAGCAAGACGTGTAATAGTTGGTGAGGTCACAAAGGACCCCAGGGTAACTTCTAAACAACTGAAGGCCTCTCTCACACTGGCTAATGTTAATGTTCATGAGTCCACCATCAGAAGAACACTGAACAACAATGTTCTAAAGGAAAATATCAGGACATCTGTCCATGAACTGAATCTCAAGAGAAGGTGGGTCATGCAGCAAAACAACGACCCTAAGCACACAAGTTGTTCTACCAAAGAATGGTTAAAGTAGAATAAAGTTAATGTTTTGCAATGGGCAAGTCAAAGTCCTGACCTTAATCCAATCGAAATGTTGTGATAGGACCTGAAGCGAGCAGCTAATGTGAGGAAACCCACCAATATCCCAGAGCTGAAGCTGTTCTGTACGAAGGAATGAGCTGAAATTCCTCCAAGCTGGTGTGCAGGACTGATCAACAGTTACAGGAAACGTTTAGTTACAGTTTTTGCTGAACACCAGATACTGAAAGCAAAGGTTCACATACTTTTGCCACTCACTAATATAAAATATTGGATAATTTTCCTCAATAAATAAATGACCAAGTATAATATTTTAGTCTGAGGTGTGTTCACCGGGGGTTCTCCTCAGGGTGGGGGCTGATTCTGTGTGACGTACAGAGCAGACCAGGGGTGCCACCACATTATGGCATTTTAGTAACTATCTTCCTCCTGCGACTCACTTACAACGTACTTAATAATACACCGAAACAACTCAATAATGACATGCATTTCTCCGTGAGCAAAGGGTCAAGGTGTAGTTATAAATAAGAAACAAGGTAAGTGACCTGGATTTCGGTATGGCCATGTTGAATCATGAAGCAGATGACACAGATACAGCCAAACTGCAGCTCTCAGTCTCCTTACTCACCTCATCAGGGCAACCAGAGTGGCATTGACCTTCCATTCATCCGGTGTGGCAGGTAGATATGGTGGCAGGCTCTTGTGAAGGGCATTCTCACTGCCATTGACCATTAGTCTTGTAGTACTCAGCTCGCTTTCACTGTCAAAGAGGATGTAAGAGTGTCATTTCTCTCCCAAAATCAATTTCCCCTGAGGAAGTAAATCAGACGTGAAATTCGCATAACTGTAATTTCAAAGTGTTTCATCACGTTGCTGAAAGTGAGAGAAAGAAAGTGGGACATTCTTGTTAATGTACCAACGATTTCTCTTGCAGTTAGGTCATATACTGTATGCACCAGAAAAAGCAAACCATGTTTTTCAAAGCCATCACAGTTTAGCATGTGATTTGTACCCTCTGCCTTTACAATGCCCTTATTATCCAGATTGTTTTAGTAGACAGATCCTCAAGCGTTAATCAAAGAGACTGCATTTCATCTTTGAGGGCTTCCGGATGGTTTCTATCATTTAAACAAACAACATGTTCGGTTACTCCATACGTGTTGCACATATGTTGTTAAAATCAGTGAAGCAAGTTTTGGGGCCAACACACAAACCACATCCTGTTGCAGATCTTACCTTTATATAGTTTCAGAGAATGTTGCCAAAAGCAGCTCTCAAACCTATGATTATGACTACATAACACATACATATTGTACATAGCACTCCTGGACAAGAGTAAAAAGGGTTATAAGAAATCCATCTTTTGGAGAATAGGCTTAGTCTCAAACTGAACAAAAAGAGAAAAATGCAACCTTTCATCGAAGACAGTTTAGTATGAGAAAAAATCCCTCATCAAGAAAGAATTACTTTTTAACAAAACCCCATGTGCCACAATTATTTATACCCCTGCATTTAGTTCTTTGTACAATCTCCTTTGCCAATAAAACAGGACCTGGTCTTCTCCTATAACATCTTATAAAGATGGAGAATACAGAGCAGAGAATTTGACCATCCAGTGACAAAGCATTTTTAGTTTCTTGCAAGGGCAGACAGATTTTCATTTAAAATGTTGTGGTATTTCATGGAATCCAAGATGCCATGTACTATAAGTGCCTTTTGATGAAAAACCAGTCCCAAAGCATTTGATACGACTTACAATTGGTACAGTCTTACAATCCAAGCAATTGTGGGTTAAGGGCCTTGCTCAAGGAGCCAACAGTGGCAGCTTGGCAGAGGTGGGATTTGAACCCTGGACCTTCTGGTCCAGAGTCCAGTACCTTAACCACTAGGCTACCACAGTCCCACTTCACAGTGAGCCTAAGGTTCGTTTCAGTGTAGTAATCTTTCTTTTTATGCCAAACCCACGTATAGTGTTGTTTTTGCCAAAAATCTCAGTTACATTTTATCTGACCATAGATCACTCTTCCAGTTAGGGCTGTCAAGGTCATAAATTTTAGCTGATGATTAATTGTCATACAGATAATTGCGATTAACAATTTAATTGTCTGTTTTTACAACCCCACTATTCTATTAGGCCTGTATTCTTAATAATAGTGTAATAGTGTATACCCACTATTATTATAAACAACATCAATTTATTGAACAATAATTTCTATATATATGTTATACATAAATGAAATTTGTATGCCTATAAGCTTGAAAATAATAATTGCAAGTAGGACTGTCACAATCATGAAACTAGTTGACAATTAGTTGTCATATAAATAATTGCACTTACAAATTCAACTGTCTGTTCATTGGATGCAGCTAATGAAGTACAATCCTAAAGTGACTGAACAGCCATCTTGCTACCTAACCATGTTTGATTAGCAGCCAATACTGATTACTGTCAAAATGATGCACATTCATTTAGGGACATTTAAGTACGTTTTTACAGAGCAGGTGAAACCTTAGTACCAAATAGCCTAGCATACTTACAGTGCTGCTAGAAAGTTTGTGAACCCTTTAGAATTTCCTATATTTCTGCATACATATGGAACCTCACCAACTATTACACTCTTGCTCTTGGACTGATCTTTGTTGGTCGACCACTCCTGGGGTAACCATGGTTTTGAATTTCCTCCATTTGTACACAATCTGTCTGACTGTGGATTGGTGGAGTCCAAACTCTTTAGAGATGGTTTTGTAACCTTTTTCAGCCTGATGAGCATCAACAACTCTTTTTCTGAGCTCCTCAGAAATCTCCTTTGTTCGTGCCATGATACACTTCCACAAACGTGTTGTGAGGAGCAGAGTTTGATAGATCCCTGTTCTTTAATAAAACATGGTGCCCACTCACACCTGATTGTCATCCCATTGATTGAAAACACCTGACTCTAATTTCACATTCAAATTAGCTGCTAATCCTAGAGGTTCACATACTTTTGCCACTCACTAATATGTAATATTGGACAATTTTCCTCAATAAATAAATGACCAAGTATAATATTTTTGTCTCATTTGTTTAACTGGGTTCTCTTTATCTACTTTTAGGACGTGTGAGAAAATCTGATGATGTTTTAGGTCATATTTATGCAGCAATATAGAAAATTCTAAAGGGTTCACAAACTTTCAAGCACCACTGTATAATAGTATTGTATCATCACTAGCTTACTATTAATATTTCAACATCATTTCAGATGATGAATCAGTATGTTGTCTTAAAAACTCATCATTGTAGGCCTTCCATTGACATAATGATTACTGTAGCTAACTAACGTTACACCTACCCAAACCTTAGCTATCCTCAGTAAGCAAAAGCAAATAGCTCTTTTGGTTTTTGTGTGTGTGTGTATTCTAAGGGGGGCATTAATTAATTCTTGATGAGGAATTTTTTTTCCCCTCTGACTAAATACACTACAATTAAAGACTGTATTTTTTTCAGTGTGAAATTTAAGCTAATCCACCAAAAGGTGAAGTGCAGCCCTTTTTACTCATTTTTTCCCAGGCCAATAATTGTAGAGGGTTATAATTACTTTAATGATTTGTAAAAATAAATGAATTGCTTTAATTGCACACATTTCATCACACTAATTGAGATGAATCACATATTTGCTTACTTGAATTTGACACTAAAGATTTTTTTCCTTAAAAACCTCTACACAGTCATATGAGTAGACAATATAAGCTTTCATTAGCTTCATTAGGCAATTACATTAGAATTGAGTTATTACATTATTTCGTGTCCCAAACATGATGTCTATCCAAGCAGAGACTTTTGGTGTGTTTACAACACTTGCTGAGCAAACACTTCTGAGCAAAGCCATATAATAGAGTAGGGGTGGGTGATGCAAAAATTATAATCACAATATTTTCACGATACACATTACCGTATTTTCCGGGCTATAAAGCGCATCGGATTATAAGACGCAATATCAACGATCGGCTGCTAACGGGTATATTTTCATACATAAAGCGCACCGGGTTATAAGGTGCATTAAATGAAACAAAACTCTTAAGTTCCGTCGGAAGCTCAGTTTGGTCTTTACCTGGCGCAGGGCGTCTTCTTGCTTCCTCCACTTCCGTACCATTGATTCGTTAATGTTGAATTCTCTCGCAGCTGCTCTATGTCCATGTTGTACTGCGTGACTGATAGCGTTGTGTTTGAAATCCGCTTCGAAAATAAATGAATGAATGCACGTACCCTAATGCTGAAGCACATACTGTATTACTCCGCGATGCTGCGCACTACGGTTGCCGTAAGCTTCGTAACTTACCAAGGCCGTGCTAAAACATTTTGACAGATTTCTGAGCGCCCTGTACCATCTACAATCGGTTCTAGGTCAGAAAGCACAAGCAGAATTAATTCATACATTAGACGCACCGCATTTTAAGGCGCACTGTCGATTTTTGAGAAAATTCAAGGATTTTAAGTGCGCCTTATGGTCCGAAAAATACGGTATTTATCACGATACATGTGATCGCAAACAAAATACATCAGTAGTGGCCGATTCTTAAAAACTACTATTCCCATACTTAGTAAAGATTTTTATTCAAAATGTGCTGCACTTTGTCCAATTAAACTGGACTAATTACACTCTTTATGATGAAACGTGCATTTGGTCGGTGTATCGTCATATTACAAACCCCTATGAGAGAGTGTCCAAAATCATTTATGACTCTCACAAAATCTGTTCCCTATAGTCTATTTGTGCTCTATATTATATCTACATTGTAAGTACAATGTACGGAAAAGTGATTATGAAATGGCCATGAAAATGACCACTTTGTATGCCTCATATGGTCAAACCCATATTTAATGTTTTCACTGTTTGACCATATGAGATAAAATATTATAACACATCAATCAGCCATTACATTAACTCCACTCTTATTATCCATTTTATCAGTTCCACTTATCATACAGCTGCACTTTGTAGTTCTTTCTCAGTTCATAGACTGTAGTCCATATGTTCCTCTGCATACTTTCTGTTCCATGTACCCTTTCACCCTGTTCTCTAATGGCCAGGACCCCCACAGAACAGGTATTATGTGGGTGGTGGCTCATTCACAGCACTGCAGTGGCACTGAGGTGGTGGTGTTTTAGGGGGGCTAATAACCTAGGCAGATCAGCAGATGGACTACAGTCTGTAATTGCAGAACTATGAAGTGTACTTATATGGAAAGTGAGGCTGATAAAATGGACAATGGGTGTAGAAACAAGGAGGTGGTTTAAATGTTATGGCTGATCAGTGTATGCATGTTATGCCTGACTTGGCCCGAAGGGCTGCTGGGAAAAGTATGCATTTTTGTAGATATGACAAAAATGAACAGGTTTTTAATTTACATCTTTTATTATTTATTGCTAGCATAACACTACTTATATAATGCATGGAATATATAACTATAATGACACTTGTCATGCATGTCATATATCTGACATCTGAAACAGTATACACCTTAGAGACCTCAAAACGTAGCTTTTTCATAAACACACATACAGGTAGTGACTTATCCACTGTTTCTCAGGCATTGACATTTACAAGCACAGTACAGTCATACTGAAACTATGTTGCAGATTCCAACCTCTGTCACTCAGTGGTAAGAGTAAGCTGCTAGAAATGGCAGTTCCTGAGAGCCTGGGTTCAAATCCCGGATGGGGCTTGCAAAGTGAAGGTTGGGTGGTATGTTTCGGAAACCCTGCAGTGGAGTAGTGGCCTTTCCAGTGTGTACCTCTGCCTGCTCTCAGTGAATTATTGCTTAGATTCAAGACTCTCCCCCATGACCTGACCAGGATAATTGGGGTAAAATAGAATGGTTTGGTTTGGTTTGGTTTGCAGTCAGTTTCTGACAAACCTGAATTAATGATCCTTGAAAGAAAAATAACAATGAACTTATTTTGAAGTTGCTAAAGACTGTATGAATGTAACAATTCCTACTAGAGATAGACCGATTAATCAGGCCAATTAATGATTAATAAAAAGTGATATCGGCATCGGCCCTTAACAAACCCATATCGGTCGACCACTAATTCCTACATACAATAGATACAGAGAAATTTTGCCACGTCTTTTAAACACTGAGTTTATTTAGCACCCTTGTCTCATCTCAACTTGAAGTCTGCTGAGAGGATAATGAATCAGTGCATTGTAGCGTTACAGGACTGTTCCACTAATTTAAGGGAAAATTTCATCCTCTACATGAAGGGCTGACAGCTCCTGCATTTCTAAATCACACCACTTTGCAGATGCTTCTCTTTTGGTCTCTTTTTGATCTTCCTGTTGGTGCATTCCATTTTATTCCTGAACCCTGCCAATAAGTACGCAGAAATTACACTAACCCTAATGTAGATTGCTATGTCTGTGTGCTCAGGATCACACCTAACCCCTTTCATATTAAACAATGGGTAAAAGCTCACGTGTGAAGGGACTTTAGATATTTAAACAGGTTCATGTACTTGAAATTTCAAGTTCAGGTGATTCAGGTAAGCTCCGGTGGCTCAGGAATAAGCTGTTGTTAAATGCAGTTCCTAAGGGTGCGGGCTTAAAGTCTAGGGAGGGGCTTGCAATGTGAAAGTCAGGTGGTGTATGTTATGTTCTGCCTGCAATCAGTGAATTCTCAATTAGGCTCCCTCCACCTCACCCCAAAGACAAGACCCTGACCAGGATAAGTTTGGGTAGAACAGAATGTGTTGCTTTTGCTTTGTAATTCAGGTTATACATGTTTTACAAAGCAAAAGCAACACATTCAAATATTTATCATGTAATATTATATTGTGAAAACGCTAAAGTACAGGGTCAGTAAAAGTCTCTCATGAATATACTGTAAAAACATCAACATTTCCACGAATGAGCAAACATGTCTGGATCTAATTGAACTTAACATTTCTGAGGTCTATGGTTGCTGTCACAACAGCTACTGAACCCAAAGCGTGAAGAATAGTTTCCTCTCAAACATGAAGCTCCTTTTGTTAAACCGCACCTCATAAAGAGCCACTGGGTAGATCAACATGTTTGGAGGAGTTCTCTTGTGTTTGTTTGGAGTTGTTTTGATTGTCAGGGTGAAAGGAATACTGTCTTGCCTTCCCAGAAAGTTGTGGCTCTCTCTAGACTCCTGCTCAGTGATGGGTTTAGGATCAACAAGATCAAACTCACAATGAATCTGTTCACTACTATTATATATCTAGACATTTATTTAATACAATTCTTAATAGGGATATGAAGATATTACGCTTTCACACAACATCATGTGGCGTTCCAATTTTCCATTAATTCCACTGAACTGCGTCACTAGCACCACACCGTCATCAGTGATGTCATAATTCGAGCAAATCTTCACTATTTGTAAGCATAAGGTTAGATTTTAAACAGCAGAAGTTGTAGTCATTTATTTACAAGTTCAAACCTCAGGCGTGGCTTGCAACGTAAAGGCGGGGCGGTGCGGTTATGAGGCCCTGCGATAGACTGTGAAGTAGATTTCTCAGGTAAAGGTCTTGCAAAATATTATTTCCAGTTAGACTGAACCGTCAGGAATTCAGACAATGTGATCTTATCGTTATCCCACATTTAAGACTAGGTGTAAGCTGTGTCACTGAGAGTCCCACTGCTTCCTCTGAATTTGCATGACCTGAATTTTCACACTCATATTAATAAATCCTTTTTCTACAGCTTGGTTTTATCAATGGCAATTTTCTACTACCTGCTTTTATATATATATATATATATATATATATATATATATATATTATATATATATATCATATATATATATATATATATATATATATATAAAAGCAGGTAGTAGAAAATTGCCATTGATAAAACCAAGCTGTAGAAAAAGGATATATATAGTCTCTATTGAGATCTGGTGACTGTGGAGGCCATTTGAGTACAATAAACTCAGTGTGATGTTCAAGAAAGCAGTAGCTTTCTTGAACTTCAAGGTTCCACATGTTGTGCACTCAGAGATTCTCTTCCAAAAGATCAAACTCACAATTCTTCTATTTATTACTATTATATATCCAGACAGTTATTTAGCACAATACTTAATAGGGATATTAAGATATCACACACCATCATGTGGAGTTCCAATTTTCCACTAACTCCACTGAACCCATTTGCTTCAAAGCTCCACAAGTTGTGCATTCAGAGATGGTCTTCAGCATATCTCGGTTGTAATGAGCGACGTGCTGTTGCCTTTCTATCAGCTCAAACCACTCTGGCCATTCTCCTCTGACCTCTGCCATTAACAAGGCATTTTCACCGATAGAACTGTCACTTGGTGGATATTTTGTCTTTTTTGGACCATTCTCTGTAAAGATGACTGTGTGTGAAAATGCCAGTAATTCAGCAGTTTCTGAAATACTCAGTCCAGCCCGTCTAACACCAACAACCATGCCACCTTCGCAGTCACTGAAATCTTCTCCATTCTGATGGTCAGTTTGAACTCCAGCAGGGCATCTTGACCATGTCTACATACCCAAATGCACTGAGCTTCTGCCATGTGACTGTCTGATTAGATATCTGCATTAACAAGCAGTTGAACAGGTGTACCTAATAAAGTGGTCGGTGCTAAATACAATTAAATCTGAAGGACAAATGTTCCGTAACATCATTACATATTTTGTTTGCTGAATATCAGTTACAGCACATGACTACTGATTCTTTTTCAGGTTCTGTTTTTCACTAAGGGAAAAGTCATAGACAAGAAACCACTTGTTTTGAACTTTCGGTTGTCTTGCATTTACGCAGCACCTACTCACAAACTCAGCCACAGCACGACATAACCACAATGTGTCAGTAGTGAAGTGCAAGTGAACTTCTCTTTTATTTCATGCTCTGTACACTGGAACAAAAAGGCAATGCAATCAAGAAATGCAATTTTTTAGAAATAAAACGAAGCATTTAGTGAGGAGAGCAGTGTCTTTTGTACCTGAGCCCACTTTTATCTGCCAGTGTAATCATATTTAAGGCAAGCAGGGGCTTGATCACATTTTTCTCGGCTCTAAAGTGCTGTTTATGCCTTTTAAGTCATTGCACCTTTAAAACAGCTTATTACTGCAGTGTAGAATATGGTAAAAAAAAAACATTATATATATATATATATATATATATATATATATATATATATATATATATATATATATATATATATATAAATATATATAAATAAACTCCTTAATGCTATATTGTAAAAAATACAAACCACTTAACCACGGTGACAGATGAAAGTCAGAAGACAAAAATGAATTATGCGTAAATTTAATTAGAGGTTAAATGGATCCTGAAGGAGGAGCAGAGGGAACTGGCCCAGTTTATAGAGTCTGGTGTTTTGTAGAAAGTCTATTGTAGAGCAAGTGTCTTGTAGCTGTGGAAAAATAAACGATCCCAGGGGTGTTTCGAGAACAATATGAAAGCAGTGTTGACAGAAAATAGGTTCGAAAAAAACAGCTTTGGTAAATACCATGCCACAAAGTGTAGTGCAATTTCAGTGTGAACAAAGGAAAATAAAGCCTGTTCTCATTCATCCCATATGCAGAGGGGAAGCTGGACGAACCAACAACACTGATCCCGCTATATGAACTTCAGGTCTGCACACGGAGGTGCAGTTTGATCGCTCTGCCACTTACACACATCTTGCCGACTTTTGCAGACCAGGCAGGAGAAATGAAGTGCGGTCATGTCTGTCGGCACTACCGATAAAAGGGGGACGTGTCGCGCCTACCTTGTGAGTTGCGCTTCCCGATGCTCGTCACTTCTTGCTATTTCTTTCGTCTTGTAGAAGATTAAAAGCAGGCAGATCGTGCAAATGGCCCATTGTTTCCGCGTGAGCCGCATTTCGCACGCAGATCCCATCTGGATCTTTGAACCCGGCCACTTGATTCGGTCTCTCAGTGACCGGCTGCTCTTCTATAGAAGCTCACACACATTGCCCATTTACTTACTCAGCAGCTGCAGCCCCAGACTCTAGCTGAGCTCGATTAGATGATTGAAGGTCAAACTAGCCAATCGGTTCTTAAGGATGCAAATCAGCACTCGGACTCCTCCAATAATAAGCCAGAGGAGGCGTGTCCATTTGCCCCTGAAGTTAGAAAGCTGTAACAGATCGCAAGCACAGACGAAATGAGAAATCGATAGTGCAGTCGGCTGCGGGATTCTTGCAAACCTCGGTACAGATGTATAAAATCTAAGAATGGCCTTCTCACATTGAAAGTCTGAGGCAAACCTAGCCTTTCACTGAAGTATAAAATATAACCCTTATGATAAAATGGCACCCATGGCTCTCATTTAATACTTTGTGTCCCATTGCCAACACTCAGTCTTCTGAGTGTAATGAATCTGACACTCGGCTCAAGCCACCATCTCTCCAGGTCCTTTTGAATCCGAGGTTCTCTCTTCTGGACTCACCTTTGGTGTGTTTTAGGCCAAAGACCGAGACAGTCGTTTCAAAAGCTTGTGACCACTATAGTGAAAACGCTTCTGTAGTCCATATTCTGAAATTTAATACAAGGTTTCCATTGACAATCATATAGTTAGCATAGCAATTTGAGTGAAAATAAAAAAAAACATACATTTCAAAACTGATTAGTGTTTTGTAGGTTCCCCATTTGCGGAAATCACTCAAGCTGGCATGGACTCCACAATGTGCAAAATCTCCACGTTATCCAGCTTGATGATGTTACTGGATGCTTGGCTTTCTCTGGCTTCAAGTGCGCCCATAATTGCTCAACGTAGTTGAGATCAGTTGACTGTGGAGTCCAGGACAGTGAGATTCACACACATTGCTATGCTGATTTATAAAGGACACACACTGTATTAAATTCAAGAAAAAACCCAACATTTAAGTTCTCAGGCTTTCGGGGTCCACTGTATGTTTTGGATCACTGTCCTGCAACCACGTTTCAGCATTTTGGCAAAGGCATTTAAAGTCTTCAGGTAGTTCAGGATGTGCTTGATGTCATTTCCCCAGTGGTGTAGTCTACGTGACACTCAGGTATTCACAGTGTACCCACTAGAGAACTACAAGGATTTGGTCATACCCACTTTAAAATGTACTGTGATATGTACTGCCAGTTACTACTTTACAATTTTGAGAGAAGGACATATATTATTAAAAAAGTATAGTTTGATTAGAAACATTTTCTCATCGTTTGCTCGATACTCCGCGCACTTGCTTCACCTTGTATGAGTCGAGCCACAAAACTTGTTTCAGCCGAAACTCGATTCAGGTGTCATGATTTACGATTCAGGATTCAGTACACAGTGACTCAGGTTCACGATATCCCTTGCTCCGCTGCATTTATCGTGTTTTTCTTTATTTTTTACATCTATAGTATTGTATTCTTACTGCAAATAAGTCTCCTAAGAAGTCCTAAAAAGGTTAGTTTATAATAGCCAACCGAAAGCAGAACACAGGCTGCAGTTAGCTTAGCAGCAGTGTTAGTGCCTGGAGTTGACCAATAGAGTAAGTGTTTTGCTTTTACTTTTCACTATCAATTTATTACTCACTCAATTACATGAGATTTTTCAACACTTTATTATAAAATACGCTTTGTGTTACTGATTTTGGCCAACTGTAGGTCAGTGTAAGTGTTTTAAACATTAACTTACGTATCATTATTTACCATACGCTCTGCTACGATACAGTATAGTCCTCTCTACCAAACAACTTAAACTTGTTAAACTCCTCAGTTCATGATACAGGATGGATTGTTTTTTTTACATATTCTTATCTTAACTTTGGGAGCACCTGTACAATACAACTCCATTATTGCATGCCTTATACAGTGTAGATTTTCTGGCGGTCTGGAATGGATTCCAAATTTCAATTTACATTATTAATTATGCGAAAAATCGTCGTTTTTGGCTCTCAACAACTTTTCTGGAACGAATTAATGATGAGAACCAAGGTAACCCTGTATTAACATCTAAACCCTATATGGACATAAAAAAATCAGGTCTAATCAAACAAAAGACAAAATCAAAATGTTAAGGTATTGTACAAATGCAAATAACAGTGGCATTCCAGTGAATTATTCATAGGAATCCATACACCAACTGCAGATATCCTAACGAGTTTCCAGGGCCTTTAGAAACAAACAGACCCACAGCCTCAGAGAACCCTCATCAGTCCAACCACACTCCAAATCCACCTTTAATTTAGTTTCATCTAACCACAGAACCTGATTCAAGTCAATGTTCTATTAGCCATCTAGTGAGCTCCAGGCTCATAGGATTGTGGTTAGATGAAAACAGGCAATCCTTCTAAACAGATTGTTGACATTGAGATGGCATATAATTGAAGATGTCAAGTGGTGACCCTAAAATGCTACCATCTCCTACAAGTTTCAAAGCAAGATCCTTAAAGAAATGGTATACTCTAACCACCCTGTTCACAAATACACTTGCTTCACTTTCAGCTCTAGATGTTTTCATCTCTGTCAGGCATGTCAATTTTTTTAAAAAGCCATTGCCTGAATTATGACACTGAATTATGGAAAAGGAAGTCACAGAAAACTCCATAAGAGTTCCCAAAAAAGAAGTTCCTAAAATATAAATAGAAAAATGCAGCAGTTACATTTGTTTGTAAGAATAGACAGTGGTGGCTATAATTGTAATGCATAGTTTTGTTAAAGACAGTTTTTAGTTAGGTTTCTTTATTTAAAAAAAATACAGTTACTTTAGTTAAAGTTGATGTTTCTCTAATATTTTCAGCTTGAGATTAAAACTAAACAAATACAAATATAGATTTATAACATATTTATCTTAATAGTTCCAAAAACCATAGAGCTGCCAGTAAGTGCTTTTCTGTCTTTGTTAAAGGCAAATCTGATTTAATCATCAGATAATTATTAAATAAGCCCTGATTATGGACAAGTAAAAACAGTTTTGAGGCATGATTAACTTTGACATAAAAAATATTTCTGTCACAAAAACCTCTGTGAACTATCGCTTTGTATTTGTTTTTTTGTAACTGTATTTTTTACACCTTTTCTATCAGCAGTAGGAAAGAGGAACAGTAGTTCTCAGATGCTGACCCTGACACAAATAGGAATAGCCTTGAATTATTGCCTAATGCATATTAATCACCCCTTTTCACCACGTAATTATCTATCAAGTTCTAATAATAAATTAGCTCTTGATCCAGATTTGGCATGCAGGCTGCTAATTGAATAGCCCTGTTGTAGAATTATACATTCTCGACAATGTGGATGTCTATGGGTATAAAAGCACTTAGCTGTTCAAAGGTGAGCACCACGTCTGACTAATACAAGTTAAAGCAATTTAATATTTCCCAGACTGGCAGTAGCCTACTGATGTAAAACCATTAAAGGAATACTTCAGCATCTTTCAACCTAATGTACTATGTGACTGCTTATCTGGAACAATCCTTTTCACACATTTCCTAATGTTTCAATAAAAGATATATGTCACCGGAATATGTCAAGGTTAATGTCCATAGTGACCACATGTGCTACAGATTCCGTGAATAGAGATTATGTTGAAATGCACTAAGGTGTTTCTATAATAGTCAGATTTGCCCCTAGTTCTATTGATAAATCGGTGATCTCCAAGTGGATATCAGAATTCCGGGAGATAGAGAATTACATTTGCTTTTACTAAACAGGCTTGAGCTCACCTCTGTAATGCAAAGTGCATTAAAACCACTAGACATGCCGCCGTATTGTTGAGAACCTCAATAGCAGCCATTTGAGGGATTACTCCAGTAAGCCCTACATCCTCTGCTCCACCTGTACTGTTTCCACCAATCAAACGCACATAGACATTTGAAATGGGTGTGATTTCATCCCATACCATGCATGATTGACATTAACTTATTTGTATTAAATACTTTTTTGCAGTTTACATGATAACCTGTAATACCATTAACAGGTCTATCTCCCAAAATCAGAAGAAAACTGCACTCAGCTAGCTTAAACTACATAAAAGAATACTTAATTTGTCCAAAATAGGGCTTTTAGTGAAATGGCAATTATGTCCTTGTAGAGTGCGACAAGCACAGGGGAAAACTCAATAGAGACAAGGCCAGAGAGCAGCAATACTATCCAAGTGCCAGACACCACTGATGATAATTTTATGAGAAATAAAAGTAAAAGGATCCAAAGATGGAAACTATTCAATAAGCTCTGTTACAGGATATTGGGTAGATCTTGTGTAGAGAAATTGCTTGGTGCACTACGACTACATCCTGGAATAACAGAATTACTTGAGAGGGCAAGAGCGGTAAACAAGCCTGGTAAAAACATGGCAACTTAAGACAGAATAAAGGTCAGAATGTAGAAGGGACACAGACTAAAGACTTCCGGATGTTGAATTACTGATAAAAAATGTCGTAGGCATTAATTAATGACTAATAAACGTAGTGTGATTTTCATCTGGATTATAAGAACTTTCACACACTTTCTGCCTAAGCTAACAAAATAATAACACTGTTTTTTGTCATTTCTTTATGATATTTGTATTGTGTATCAATCCATCAAAAGACAAAATGTCTTCAAAGGAAGAAATTCGAAACTGTGGATATCTCCCTGGGAGAGAATTTCCAACAACGGTCACACATACAATGCAGAAGGAAGTGTAAATAAGATGTAGGGTGGCAAAAGACCTGCAGAAGCCTCTAGAACGTTCTAATGTCTGTGGATATGGGTCTACTACAGGAAAAAAGACTGAACACAACTCAACAAAGCACTGCTATCTAAAATGCGTCATGGCCTGGACAGCTTGAAGTCACTGAGAGAAACTTTACTGGAAAATCCCAGGGTAGCAGTGAATCGCCTGAAACTTAACAGAAGTTGGATGATAGATCAAGAAACACAGCAGTAAATCTACGTATGCTTTGAAATGGCTAGCAGCTGGAAGAAACATCATTATGAGACACATTAAGGAGGTGTGACAAGCAATAATACAATAAAAACTAACATCTGTACATTCTCTCTCTCAGTATATATATATATATATATAGAGACGGAGAGAGAGAGGACAATAGGAGAGAGAGAGAGAGAAGAGAGAGGAGAGAGAGAGAGACGAGAGAGAGAGGAGAGAGAGAGAGAGAGAGAGAGAGAGAGCAGAGAGGTTAGAGAGAGAGAGAGAGGGAGAGAGAGGTAGAGAGAGAGAGAGAGAAGATAGACAGAGAGCGAGAGAGAGGCGGACACACAAACAACACACGACACACACACACACACAAGAGAGAGAGAGATATTATATATATATATATATATTATATATATATATATATATATATACAATATATATACAATGAGCAGTACCTCGGTTCTTGACATTAATTCATTCCAGACAGCTTGTAAGGAACCGAAAATGACGAGTACCGAGTCAATTTTTCCCATAAGGAATAATGTACATTGAATTAATCTGTTCCAGACCCCCGGAAAATCCACACTGTATAAAGCATTATATGCATTAATGGAGTTGTATTGTACAGTTGCTCCCTGATTTACGATGGGGATATGTTCCAACAAATAAGTTATATGTATCATGGACTGAGGAGTTTAATGAGTTTTAGGTAGAGCGTTCTATATTGTATAATAGCGGAGCCTATGATAAGTGATTGTAAGTAACTCAATGTTTAAAACACTTACATTAACCTACAGTTGGCCAAAATCATTAACACAAAACTTATTTTATAATAAAGTGTTGAAAATCTCATGTAATTAAGTGGACTGAAATGGACTGAAAATGAAAAGTGAAGCAAAACACTTACTCTATTGGTGAACTCAGGGCACTAACATAGCTGCTAAGATAACTGCAGCCAATGTTCTGGAGCATTCAATTCCTGTTTTGCTCTCAGTTAGCTGTTATAAACCTACATTTTTAGGAACCATAGAGAATTATTTCCACTAAGGATACAGTACTGTAGATGTAAAAATAAAGAAAAATAGGAGAGAAACACTGTTGTGAATCTGAATCACTGAATCACTGTGAATTGAATCATGAATTGTGAATCATGAATAATAAATCAAGTTTCGGCTGAAATGAGTAGCGTGGCTCGACTCATCATACAAGTTTAAGCAGTACCGAGTAAACGACGAGAACCGAGACAAATATTTCAAAATGCATCAAGAACCGAATTGTTCCGAAGTGTATGTATGTAGCACAAATATATTGTACATTAGTATGTAACATGGTAAAATTGGCAACAGTTTACTTACACAGGAATTTTTTTCCAAACATAGGCTAGCAGTCACATTCCTCTCTCTTTTTTTTTTTTTTTTTTTTTACAGGGAAATTCTCCTGAGTAATTTTCAGACATACTTGTATTTACTCCGCCACTGCACTGATCCTACAGCTTTTGGAAAGTGGACAAATGATAAATGCCTGTCTGGCAGGAGCTCAACAGGATGGATGAATCATCAGATAGCGAAGAAAGCAAAAGTGTCTCTGCGTTCAAGTGTGTGCCAAATTCCATCGACTGAATCAATCTAAGAGACGAAGCAAAAAGGTGGCTTCGGGACACAGATCAAAGATGAGAGACTGAAGAGAAAGTGTTCTGCTCAAGCGCAAGGACACCTTTTGCAGTAAAAAAAATAGTATGTGATGAGATGAGCAGTGACATAGGCCATAAGTCAGTCAGCTTGAGCTGCTAGAACTGTACAGGCAATTGTAGGAAGAAAAAAAATCACAAGGGGAAATCTCTGAAATGCTTCAAACCAACAGCGGACGAGCGTTAGTCTGAGTTATTGGACCTTTAGAGCAACACACTAAAGGTAATTAATTGTACATCATTGATGAGACCTAGATGTGTCGCCTCATTTAAAGATGGGTCACTCATTTGCAATTGCTGCTCTATTTTGCTAATGAATCTTAATCCATGGGTCATTTCAAACCTAAAAGGTTGAAAGAGACCCTGAAATACTGTACAGTGTAGGCTACAAAAATATTTATTTGGTATTTAAAATCTGACTCTGTTAAACTGAACTCAACAATCTATTGTGGCTCCTTTTGTTTAAAGTCTCTCTGCGTTCACTTCTTCTATCACATTAGACAGTGCATTCATGCGTTTAACAGCATTAATCTCATTTTCGCTACTTGATCCTGTGATGCTATTCCCTACAGTCTAAATTCTACATAGAGCACTTCTAGCATAAAAGGAACTTTATTAGGTACACCTCCTTGTTCTGCACTCATTATCCATTTTAGCAGTTCTACCTACCATTGGGAAGCACTTTGTAGTTCTACAATTTCAGACTGTAGTTCATCTGCTTTTCTATATACTTTGTCAGTCCCCTTTACTCTGTTCTCTAATGGTCAGGACCAACACAGATCAGGTACTGTTGGTATGGTGGATCATTCTCAACACTGCTTTGACACTGTTGGTGGTATGGTAGTGTGTTTGGCTAATACAAGTGGATTAGACACAGCAGTGTTGCTGGTTTTTAAGCGCTGTGTTCACTCACTGTGCACTCTATTAGACACAACTACCATACTGGTCCACCTTGTAGATGTAAAGTCAGAGCTCGTCTGATGTTGCACAGTTTGTGTTAGTCATCCTCTAATCCTTCATCATCGCTCACAGCACGCCGCCTACAGGATGCCGATGGCTGGGAATTTTTGGTTGGTGGACTATTTTCAATACAGCAGTCACACGTTGCTGTGTCCGATCCACTCCTACCAGCACAACACACACTAACACACCACTATCACTGCTGTACTGAGAATAATCCACCACCCAAATAGTACCTGATCTGTGGGCACCATGACAGTTAGAGAACAGAGTAAAGGGGACTAACAAAGTATGTAGACAAACAGATGGACTACAGTCTGTAATTGTGGAACTACACAATACGCCTATATGGTAAGTGGAACTGATCAAATGGACAATGAGCGCAGAAACAAAGTGTACCTAATAAAGTGATCGGTGAGTGTACAGTTTTCTCATTATAGTGAGACATATTCCGTCTCTCTCAGACACACACACCAACGCCCTCCATCGCATGGCGCACATGATAGCTGCATACACAGGCTGTTCCTTATAAAAGTGCATACTAAAATGTAAAATTAGCATTAAGAAGGTTGTGTTTTCGTGATCGCGGTGCCTCGGCAGCTCTGTGCCAGAGAAGTCGCAATGAAAAGCGGTGCTGCAGCAAATGAGATAAAGCAAATTGTTATGCTAATAAGGTTATTGAATTTTTTAAAAGTAAACAAGTGCATTCTGTTGACGTTTATATCGTCCTCTTGTATGGCTTATGTAGAGCTACTTCAATGGAGACAATATTCCTTTAAGGCCAAATAGGAACCAGCAGGAAATGAGATTAAATGCAAATAACGTTATCAAATTCTTCTGATTAGCACAATTCAATATTTTAATACTCTGACAGACCTCAACTGAAAGGAATGTTTTATTCCTGCTTTCATTTATGTCTGCTTCATTTATTAAGAGATCACAGTAAACCCAGCTAGCTTTTAGTTACTATCTACAGTAGCTTCATTGTATCTAACTTGTATCTAACATTGTATTTGTTAATAATCATCCATTCTTGCATTTCAGGCCTGCAATACCTTCCAAAAAAAGTTGGGAAGGGGGTAATTTAGGGCTAGTAATGAGGTAAAAAAAACTAAATAATGATGTGATTTCAAACAGGTAATCTCGAAAGGTGATTGTAATCCTGATTTGGTGCAAAGCAATATTTGCAAAATGCAGTCTTTGAGGAGCACAGATGGGCAGAGGATCTCCAGTTGAAAAACAATGTTCCTCAAAGAAGGATTGGAAGGAATTTACATATTTCTGCCTCTATAATGCATAATGTCACTAAAATATGAAGGAATCTGGGGGAATTTCAGTGTGTAAAACACATGGGCACAAGCCTAAACTGAAGACCCATGATACCTCATCACCCAGAATGCACTGCAAGAACCGCCATTCAAGAATAGCTGGTATAACCACATGGGCAAGGTGTTACTTTGACAAACCTTTGTCAATCACAAGTTACAATCCCAAAAGCCACTTAAAAGAAGCCCCATGTTAACCATGTCCAGAAGTGGCGTGTTAGGACAGGTGTTAGGTCAACTGGTATCCCTAGAGTGTCCTTGAGTGTCTCATTGAGAGTGAGTATGTGTGTGTGTGTGTGAGAGTGTGCGTGCTCTATGATGGATTAGCATCCTGTTAAGGGTTGTTTCCTGCCTTGTACCATATGCTGCTGGTTAGGCCCCAGCCCTCCATTACCCTGAATTGGATTAAGCAGGTATGGAAATGAAAATAATGACCATCATAACTCATGTTGTATCCTGACATCCATGCCACATGGTAAAGTGTGATTAGTCTGTGCAGGCAATGAGTTTCTACTGCTCTGCAGTCAAATGGCATTGTGCTTTACACCATTCCAGCCAACAATTTCCATTTGCATGTGCATGTCGATCTTAGGCTTTTGTGAAGCTGCTCGGGCAAGGACACTCAATCCATAAAGCTCGCCTCAACAAACGGTTCTTTTAATGACGTTGCTTCTGAAGGCAGTTTGATACTGACTGTCACAGCCAAGGACACATTTTTACATTCCACAACACTCAGCAGTCCAGTTCAGCGAGTTTGAATGGCCCTGCCACTTTACGAAAGAGCTGCTGTTTTCGCATAGACATTTCAACTGCACAATAAGAGCTCAAACAGATTACCAGGGCAATTCGATTAAGGTGGAAATTTTAATAGCTGACTTGTTACAAAGGAGAGACATTCTATTTACACTGTCACATTGGAGATGACTGTCTCATCAGACTTTGAAATTTAAAAGCCTTTGAATTTCTAGCACTGAATGCATTTTGTTTTACATTTCAAACTCTGATGAGACAGATTTGCTTCCATATGATTCTCCTGCAAATGTGCTACAGGGATTGCATAGCCTTATGGTTGATTTGATGCATATGAAGGTGTCTACACATACTTTGTGAACTCAAACAAATGTCTTGATGCATGCTCAATAATCCAGGTAAGAAAATCCCAGAAGTTGAATCTGTTCATCTGGACATAGATTTTGTTGGAGAAACGTTTCGTCACTCATCTAAGTGACTTCTTCAGTCTCAGCAGTTGGAAAACTTCCCCAATCTTATATACAGTACATTTGCATAACGACTGGTACCAGCACCGTTGCATAACAATGGGACCGGTGATCAGTTTAATATGCAGATTGCCATATCCATTAATGACAATGGCCACGTGTGCCATTTACACAGGATTTGGGAAGGGCTGCGATGGCTCCGTTGTAAGATGGTGAGCGTACACTACATTACTCTGTTTGTGCTGGGGGACCCGATCCTTGGCGTGGACCAGAAACTACGCCAGAAACTGGTCCACCCCAAGGACCGGGTCCCCCAGCACAAACAGAGTAATGTAGTGTACGTTGTGAAGTGCCAGGAGGATTGCCAGGAATTGTACATCGGGGAAACCAAACAGCCACTGGTGAAACGGATGGCACAACATAGAAGAGCTACCTCATCAGGTCAGGACTCTGCGGTTTACACCCACCTACAGGCCAGTTGCCACTCTTTCAAGGATGAAGACGTGCAGATCCTTGATAGGGAGGAACGACGGTTTGAACGCGGAGTAAAAGAAGCCATTTTTGTAAAAAGGGAACGTCCATCTCTGAACCGAGGAGGGGGCCTCAGAGTACACCTCTCACCATCTTACAACGGAGCCATCGCAGCCCTTCCCCAATCCTGTGTGAATGGCACACGTGGCCATTGTCGTTAATGGCTAATGTCAATCTGCATATTAAACTGATCACCGGTCCCATTGTTTGCAATGGTGCTGGTACCAGTCGTTATGCAAAAGGTGCTGTATATAAGATTGGGTGAAGTTTTCCAATGCTGAGACTGAAAAGTCCTTAGATATTGGCGAAACGTTTCTCCAACAAAAAATCTATGTCCAGATGAACAGATTCAACTTCTGGGAAACTCAAACAAATATTTCAGCAACAACTAATATATTGTAAACAGTTATATTGAATCATAAACCACTATATTGAAGTTAAATTTTCACTAAGTTTTTATTATTTTTTTTAGAACATTCTCCTTTTTGATAAGGAGTTCACTCTGGATCTATTAATAAGACAAGAGCTGTTTTGCACCAAACACTTTTACGGACTATTTCAGGAGGAACTACACCCCTCCTGAATATTTAAACTTGGCGGTTTCCCTCAAGAAGGGACTTGCATCTGAACTAGCCATTATAAACTTGCATCACTACGTCATACTCTTCCATCTGGACCAATTCACCTCATTTTTACATCCTATGTGCTGAGTATAGACGCTACCTTGAAGTAGGAGCTAAACAAGTCCCTATACACGACGTTCTAAGACCTTCCCAGTTCCTGCGGTGTGAACCCGTGAGAAAGGGGGCACAGTGAACCATGAAAACATTCCACAAGTGCAAAAGTGCACAAAGAAATCAAGAACAAATATGTCCTGAATGTAATATGTTACCTCAGACAATGGGGTTAGGGGTATTAAGGTGGCACTGGATTTGCTAGAGGTAAACTGTTCGCTAGAGGATATGAAAGGCTTGTTGAACAGGCAAGATGGAAAAAGATGTGAATTTTTCAGAGCAGAAGCAGGCGGGATTATTCTTAAGCACAGTGGATACAGGAGGATCAGTGAGCGAAAAGTAGAAGTGATGCAGTGGGAATGAGGAGGACACATGGAGACAGAGGGAGAGATCAACAGCCTTGTACAGGTAGTGTGATGGAGCCAAGAACAGATGGAGGAGGGAGATAGGGAGGAAGGGAGACAGTAAGTCCATGAGAGGTGGGATGAAATGAGGCAGACAGACTCAGACAGACAGGCTGTGATGCCTGAAACCGTTTCTTTATGGACGAATTAGGAAGTGCGGGGTTTTAAACAAGACGGCCATTTAACATTACCATAGCCAACCAGTCTTTTTAGCTTACTGTAATGTGAATATAAAGGGTATTTTCACAAGAAAACAGCGTGCAAATGATGCATAAACATGACTGAAAAATGCAGCTGAAAACACAAGTGAAAGGCTGCAACCATCCGAAGCCTAAACTGTTATACACATGCTTTTCACTTTATAAATATTCACCATAATTATAAAAAATTAAGGTTCTCAGTCATCCAAGTTATGGTAAACTTGAGAGTCTGAGCTAAAGGTAACTGGACTTCTTGCTTCTTGAAGATGTATCACCTCACATCCAAAAGGCTTCTTCAGTTATAGAAGCTGATGGGGAGTCTCAGCTATTTAACCTCTAGTGGGGTTGTCACCTTTGAGGTGGTCATGAGAGGTGGGTTAAGGACCAAGAAGAAGTCCAGTTGCTTCAACTCATACAACTTGCCTCTACAGTAATATATTATCTCTACCCTGTATGAGGAAAAGCCATAACACTTAAGAGGATGGCATGATAGAGGATGGCATTATGTACTTTTGTTTAATGGAAGCCAAAAATGCATTTATAGACAATATTACAAACAACACGGAAGACCTGTTTTTGAAACAGAGACTCCACAAGTGATTGTGAACCCGTTTATACAGTTATAGGTTATAGAGAATATACAGGTAGTTTGCGGACAAACAAAGCAGTACTACCAAGAATAGGACAGGCACACACTTACAGACGCCAATTACAGCTTGTTACAATTAAATAGTGAAAAGTCATACACACATACACGAACACAAAAGTTTCTAATCACATCAACCGAGTTATAACGGTCTCCAAATGTGAGCTAATGAGCAAGGGAATGAAGGACTTCTACTTTTTAACTCCCACCTCTGCTCATGGATCCTCAGCATTGATTGGCTTGTGGGCAACAGAAGCCAAACACACTGCAGTAGAGTGAAACAGAACAATAATATTATGCTGCCAGTACAATAATAAGCAATTAACACAGGAACCTGTTATAATTCTTAAGCAAGATATGGTATTTAGAGTTCAGTATATTACTGTATACTGTAACATCATACAGAGCTATACAGTGTGTTTGCTGTTTGTTTATGGCCACATCCAGAGTTAAAAGACATATTTTTGTTTCCTGTTACAGTATAATGTATTAAAATTTAGGCCATTAAAGTGATCTCATGTTAAATGGCACACACCTGTATTACTTCCCATATGAAATAGAACCACATATTTCTAGCTCACTGATAACCATGGTTTACCATGATCACTACCATGTGTCATAGTTCATCGTCACTATAGTGTAACATCATTGTAATTAAACAATAGTCATAATATAAGTAGTTTGCAGTTGCTCCATGATAAAGTTACTTGGAGGTTATGATAAACAAATGACAAACAATGAGTCTATTCATTTGATTTAATTTGACCAAGTTAATAAATAAGGCTTATTCAACTCATATTCATTCAAAGTTATTCATATTATAATCAACTGGGACCCACATGCCCCAGAAGTAAACAAAAGCTGGTCTTGGATTTCTACACTTGTATTAATGTATAATAATGGGTATACCTGCAATACAGAAGTGCTGCACGTCCATGTACCACTTGGCAAGCACGTTTTCAACTCCAAGACAATCTGCACTCATTGGCTGCATTTTCAAAAATGAGAGGTGTAATTATGCTATTCATGAACCTTTATTATATTTTGGTTGCATGAATGGAGCAATCTAAAACTGCCTTTGCGAGGCAAAAAACATTTCTCAATTTAATTTGTTTCAATTAGCTGGAATTTGTTTGCCATGTTACTAATAGCACCAGTTAGAATATATGTGCAAATGCACTCTCAGTCCTGCACAACTACAGTTCTATAGTACCCATGGGACTGTGGTGGCCTAGTGGGTAAGGTACTGAACTATGGACCAGAAGGTTCAGGGTTCAACTCCCACCTCTGCCAGGTTGCCACTGTTGGGTGCTTGAACAAGGCCCTTAACCCACAAATGTTTGGATTGTAAGACTGTATCAATTGTAAGTCGCTCTGGATATGGGTGTCTGCTAAATGCTGTAAATGTAATGTAAAATGTAAAAATGTAATATAACATTTAACTGTCTGGCAGTGATCATGTCATTTTCCCTGATGAAATTTGTCTTCTGACTCTAATAGTCTAATAGTTTTGAGATTTTTGAGGACCACTTTGGACATAGGAAGTGTACTCTGGGTTAAACATGTTAAGCAAACACATTTAAGGCTTTTGTCACATTAGCAATCACTGACCCAAGAGCAACCAACTTTATCTATGGAACATCCAGGGAACACATCATTCAAAACACTGGCGTTCAGGTGCCAACCAACACAGGACTGTGCAGTGAGGAAACAGTTCCTCGTACTAGGAGCAATAACCAACATCAAAATAAAACAATCTAACTATAAAATTGTAGTTTTGCAGTGCCAAAGACTATTACTGGGCTACAGAGAAAGCTTCTAAGGGACAGTTTTGTCAATAGCTAGTATACTCAGGATAAACAGATAACATTAAAAGCGCCAAGGGCAGGTCATTTGACCGCTGTCTTACTATAAGCGCTGAGCTAGTGTGACCTATCTATACTTATAAGTGTCAAGCAGTGGTCATGTGACCACGGTGATTTGTAAATGACACAACCTAGTTTCAAGCTATTTCGCTCCTGTTTGAGTTAACTTGCTGTAAGATTCTTGTTTGGCCATGTTATTTTAAACCTTTCAAGACTGCAATTCTTTTTTCTGTCAGTCAGTGTCTCAAGGGTAAAATTTTCTGTGATTCAGACATGAATAAACATAAAGTGAATATACTGTATAGCCTATATTTAATGGTCACTTATTTATAAGACCATCAAATATCATATGTATTAGCTCTAATTATATGTTTATAAAGTATCATGGATCCTTTATATATTAACTGTGTTAAAAAGTGAAAAAGTACAGTTTCTAGTTTCTTTAGATTACTTTTTTAGAGCTGCAGTGATAATTGACAGTGGTTAAATGCAAATTTACATTTACAGCATTTAGCAGACGCCCTTATCCAGAGCGATTTACAATTGGTACAGTCTTACAATCCAAGCAATTGTGGGTTAAGGGTCTTGCTCAAGGACCCAACAGTGGCAGAGGTGGGAATGAACCCTGGTCCTTCTGGTCCAGAGTCCAGTACCTTAACTGTTAGGCTACCACAGTCCCAAATGATATGAATGATATTCGGTATAATAATTTGAGCGGAGGATATTGAAATAATGATAACTGATAGCTGAGGAACGTTCCTGGGTCTTGTTTATATGAGAGGCATTAACAGGCAGTAAAAGCATGAAACTGAAAACAAAAGCATGAAACCAAATCTAAGTAAACGCATTTAAGATTTATGAGACATTAGGAATTAGGTCCAGATACAAAAAGCTACCAACCACATTGTTGTAAAGCTATACAAATTTGGGCCAAAACGGGGCCGATTATAAATTCATATTTCACGTACATAGACAGTGTTTAACAGAGCCAGAGCAACTTATGACATGCTTTGTGTTTTACTCAGTAAATAAAGCAAAGAAATGTTTTTTTATTAGCAAGAGAGTTCAGTGTGAGTGCTAGCTTAAGTGTTGAATGAAAAGTTGGATCTTATCATGGCTGAGACTTGGTCACATCAAGGTGGAGTAGTTTCTGAGGCAGGTTCAGATAAGTGTATCTCCAACATGCCTCAGGCGGAGGTTGGAACACATGAATAGTGGTAACTGGAAAGGTTACTCACCAAATGTTCTTAAATCCCTGCTTGACTCTTTAACCCTTTGTATAACTATGTTTTATGGGATTTATTAACAAAAACTCATCTACATCCCTCAAGCAACAACAGTGGCCCTTTGAGATGTGTCCATGTCTCTCCATTCATGTCACACCTGGGATTCACAGCAACACATGACAGAAGATAAAATACTCAAGTATCAGAATCGGAATCAGGTTTATTGCCAAGTAAGTTTTCACAAACAAGGAATTTGGTTAGGTTTACTGGTTCATGACAAAAAAGGAGTAAGACAGAAAAATAACAAATTATATTAAATTATATTAAATATATCCATTAGAACACGGCTAATGTAAACAAGGTGCAGGCATTCACAGTAAGAGATTATGCATTATTATAACGTACCATGTGGAGTGGTACGCTATTATGCATGTGCGCAAATAGGTTATTAATTATGAAGGCGATTGAGGCTGTCAGTGGGAAATCCGAGCGTTGTTGATGAGGCCGACTGCAATTGGGAAGAAACTGTTTTTATGTCTTGAGGTTCTGGTCAGAGTAGACCAGAAGACCAGAAGGTCAGAGTATTTTGCTTTATTGGATTTGTAGACCAGAAGGTCAGAGTAGAGTATTTTATTTTACTGGATTTGTTTGTTTTTATGATGAAAAAGTGAAATGAAACAGTATTTGAATATTCCTTTTCCTCTTTCTGGAGAATGCTTTATGTCTGAATGTAATGACATGAATTTCTATAAAATCTCACTGGAACTGCTTGACCTAAAAAACCTTAGCTGCTAGGCAGACTTTTATCCTTTTATGTGTCCTTGACTTTGCATTTAAATTATTCTTATCCTTTGAACACTTCCACTGGACACTAGTGCAAGTACACTTCCCCTGATATTATATGTATAAGACTTCACAGTGCTATGTATATTGATGGCTTTATAGTTTTATAGTTAAAAGACAGTCTCTAAATTTATTATTATGCTCTATCCATCAGGTAGTGTCTCTGTGACAGGAAACAGACTTGCACGAAACAGTAAAACTCAGCGTTAGGCAGGCAGATATTCACCATGGACAAAACACCAGTCCATCTCAGCCCCACCTGGGATTTGAACCCATACCCTCCAGAACTTCAGTTTCCAGCAGCTGGCTCTGTCCACTGCTCTGCCAGAGCTGCAGTTCACTTCAATGGAGGTAGTAAAAGTATGACCCAGTTCTCAGAGCGTCTATTATTATTACACAAATGTTGAAAAGAACTTCAGGACCTGCTGCATTATGACTGTATTTGTGAAATGCTAGGTGTAACACGAGACTCTAATGGCACATACAGTTAAAGTAGTGGATAATTGACCAGAAGGTCCAGACTTCAAGTCCAATTGCTGCCATTATTGGGCCCTTGAGCAAGGTCCTTAACCCATAACTGGTTAGATTGTACGTTGTAAAACTGTATCACTGTGGTAGCCTAACGGTTAAGGTACTGGACTATGGACCAAAGGTCCAGGGTTCAAATCCCACCTTTGCCAAGCTGCCACTGTTGGGTCCTTGAGCAAGACCCTTAACCCACAATTGCTTGGATTGTAAGACTGTACCAATTGTAAGTCGCTCTGGATAAGGGCGTCTGCTAAATGCTGTAGATGTAATGTAAATGTATCAGTAGTAAGTTACAGGATATGGATGTTTTCTAAAATGCAGTATATGTAATCATGCTATTTGTGAACCAGTGTTGTATTTGGTTATACAGACTTTCCTATGAGAACAGAAGAGAAATATAAAACTGCCTGGTGAGTCAGAAAATATTTTTTTTATTTAATTAGTTGGTCTCTCTGGAATTTGTTTCTCCAGTTGCTAATGGCATCAGCTATGAGTCACAGTTCTGGAAAAAATTAAGAGATCACAACACATTTTATTAAAATCAACATATCTAACATGTTTGGCAGAAATTCCATTCCACTATCTGATGAATTCCATCAGATAGTGATTCAATGACACACCTCATTATACTTAACAAGGTACTGATTAGGTGATCACCTGAACCAAAGTTTATTTGTTGAGGAAAGTTGCAAGACATACGAACACTGTGGTTGAAATATTGATTACTGAATTAAGTTAAAACAGGAAAGTGGTCTCTTAATTTTTCAAGTGCTGTATGTTCAACTGCAATCTCAGTCCCACACAATTAAATGTATATAATGCTGCACTGACTGGTTTTGACTGTGTAATTTTCTAATCATACAGGGTGATGTCCTTTGCCCTTTGATGTTGAAACAATTGGGATTTGAGTTTGTTGGGGTTTGGCTCAAAAGGAGAGGTGTGGCACCAGTGAGTATACTCAATTAAAAGAGACACAATCTTAAGCAAATTCATTTAATGCTTTTGTGAAATTAGGGACCAATAGACCAAATGCAAAGGAAGGATGTCAGTGAAACTGAAGCTACATTTACATATAGTGTACATTTACAGCCTTTAGCAGATGCCCTTATCCAGAGATGTTTACAGAAAACCTTGTAATTATTCTTGTTGGTAAACATTTCCTCATGCTAGGAGAAATGACTTACATCCCAATAACACCATCTAACTACCACCATGTACACTCCTAAGAAAAAAAGACAAAAACCTAAAATATTAACCGTTTACTGGTCCTGACAACAAATTACTGGTCTTAAAATTCTCAAGAACTAAGAAATGCACTCCTGAGACATTTGCTTGTAACTGCATATTTTTGGAGTGAACTGTAGGAAGAAAAAAACCATTAAACAGGGAAATCAACATATAGAGTCTTCTTGAACACAAAGATCAAATCATGAAAAGATTTAAATACTTGATATAAAACTCAAACTAACACATGACTGGGTGTTCCGAATCTATCTTCCAAAATATCTTTTGTCTTTTTTTCTTAACAGATTAGTCGTTAGTTGATAATCTGCCACAGTCCACCAGGCTCATGTTTTGGCCTTGCCAGAATCTAGATTTGGACCCTATAGAGAAAATTTAGGCTCACATTAAACAGAAAGAAACTGAGAAACATTTTTCAACTTCCGTCAACCTTTTGACATCATTCCCACTGAGCAGAACAACACTGATATTGCTATTTTTGGTGCGTCCCATTTTTTTTGCCCAGGAGTATAGCTATACTGTACCAACAAAAAGAGAAAGAAGAGTGGAAAGGAACCTGTACTACACTTCCATGTGTCATAAGTCACTGGACTACAAAGAGAGCAAATGATTCCAAGTCAAATATAGTTGAGTTTTTTTAAGTAAGTATTTTGCTTAGCCATATCCTTGTGATAGCACAAAAACCTATAGCTCAAATACACCATCTAACTACAGTGGGGCAAAAAAAATATTTAGTCAGCCACTGATTGTGCAAGTTCTCCTACTTAGAAAGATGAGAAAGGTCTGTAATTTTCATCATAGGTACACTTCAACTATGAGAGACAAAATGAGAAAGAAAAATCCAGGAAATCACACTGTAGGATTTTTAAAGAATTTAATTGTAAATCATGGTGGAAAATAAGTATTTGGTCAATAAATTTGGTTCAACTCAATACTTTGTAACCTAAACTTTGTTGGCAATGACAGAGGTCAAACGTTTCCTGTAAGTCTTCACCAGGTTTGCACACACTGTAGCTGGTATTTTGGAACATTCCTCCATGCAGATCTCCTCTAGAGCAGTGATGTTTTGGGGCTGTTGCTAGGTAACACGGACTTTCAACTCCCTCTACACATTTTCTATGGGGTTGAGGTCTGGAGACTGGCTAGGCCCCTCCAGGACCTTGAAATGCTTTTTACGGAGCCACTCCTTTGTTGCCCGAGTGGTGTGTTTGGGATCATTGTCATGCTGGAAGACCCAGCCACGTTCCATCTTCAATGCTCTCACTGATGGAAGGAGGTTTTGGCTTAAAATGTCCATGATACATGGCCCCGCCGCTCATTCTTCCCTTAACACGGATCAGGCCATCCTGGTCCCTCTGCAAAAACAGCCCCCCAGCATATGTTTGCCATCCCCATGCCTTCAACGTAGGTGAATGTATTCTTTGGATGCAGCTCAGCATTCTTCTTCCTCCAAACCGACGAGTTGATTTTTAACCAAAAAGTTTATTTGGGTTTCATCTGACCACATGATAATTCTCACATTCTCTCTGGATCATCCTATGCTCTCTTGCAAACTTCAGACAGGCCTGGCATGTACTGCTTAAGCAGGGGGACACCCCTGGCACTGCAGGATCCGAGTCCCTCTCGGCGTAGTGTGTTACTGATGGTAGCCTTTGTTCCTTTGGTCCCAGATCTCTGCAGGTCATTCATCAGGTCCCTCCGTGTAGTTTTGGGATTTTTGCTCACCGTTCTCATGATCATTTTGACCCCACGGGATGAGATCTTGCGTGGAGCCCCAGATCGAGGGAGATTATCAATGGTCTTGTATGTCTTCCATTTTCTTACAATTGCTCCCACAGTTGATTTATTCACACCAACCTGCTTGCCTATTGTAGATTCAATCTTCTCAGCCTGGTGCAGGTCTACAAGTTTCTTCCTGGTGTCCTTCCACAGCTCTTTGGTCTTGGTCTTGAGTTTGGAGTCTGACTGTTTGAGGCTGTGGACAGGTGTCTTTTATACAGATAACGAGGTCAAACAGGTGCCATTAATGCAGGCAATGAGTGGAGGACAGAAGAGCTTCTTAAAGAAGAAGTTACAGGTCTGTGAGAACCAAAGATCTTGCTTGTTTGTGGGTGACCAAATACTTATTTTCCACCATAATTTACAATAAAATTCTTTAAAAATCCTACAATGTGATTTCCTGGATTTTTTTTCTCATTTTGTCTCTCATAGTTGAAGTGTACCTATGATGAAAATTACAGACCGCTCTCATCTTTCTAAGTAGAAGAACTTACACAATCAGTGACTGACTAAACACTTTTTTGCCCCACTGTAAATCCCTGGGTTACACAGTATAATAAACAGCAATTTTAATAAAAAAAAAACTAAGTACTGTGTTAGTGCTAGTTTAAATGATGAATGACGAGGTGGTTATTCGCTTTTTTAGAAGCTCAAATCATGGGTGAAATGTGGTCTCATCAAGGTGGAGTAGTTTCGACAGCATTCAGATCAAGATGAGTGTTATCCCCTCCCCAACGTGTCTCAGCGGTGTGTGGCCCAGATGATAGTGGTAAATGTGAACTGCTGCTAACCGTGACCCAAATATGGGCTTTATTCACAAAAGAAACACCTACATTTATCAAGCTAATCTGACAGCAGTGGCCCTGTGACATGTATCCATTTCTCTCCAAATGCATACTTGGTGTGACACCTGGGACACCTGGGCAAGACAGGACAGAAGATCCAATTCTCATTTGAAGTAGTGATGCTTAGAAGTGAAATCAAACACGTCTTGGATGTTTCTACTCCTGACACTTGCACATTATGTCTAAATCTAATGAGGTGAAATTCTATAAAATCTCACTGTTACTGCTTGACCTAAAAAGCCTTAACCAGGAGGAAGACTTTTATGCAAAAATAGTTGGAGAACTACTGTCCTAGAGTAAATACAAAGGTGCTTAAAAATAAAACAAATGACCATTATCATTATAGTACAGTACAAATACGTATAAGCTTAAATTAATATTACTGTTTACTAATAACTGATTTGAATCTGATTACACAAACCACTTCAGGATGTGGTCTGAGATAGAAACATATTAAACGAGCGTTGCGTATCTGATTACCACAACCCACATGTTACCACATGTCATCTATGACGTCCATCCCTGCACAAACGACCAAACAAACTGAGAGGGCGCTCAGAGCTGTTTTATTTCTTATCAACATTTGGTTAGATATCACTGACTGAAATAAATACGATTGGCTCTCAGCAGTCTACACTTCCCTCTTTTGTGCACAAACTGTTTTGAGCACTGTAGTGCTTGCTACCGCTTCAACTGGAGTCAGCACTGTATTAAACAACTTTAACATGCCACGTGGCATGTAACCAGGTGGGTCACCCAGCCACACAGGCAGAGATCTGATGCCCTTTATCATATGAGGACGATGTCCATCGAAGCAATTTCTCCCTGCCAAGTCAAAACCAAGCTGCTGAGAAACCAGTCCACTCTGTGGTTTTGAGGGACTGGCATAGTTGCTTATTCTCCTGGGTGTAAGTAAAGCATTAGACACTGACAGGTATTGACTACCTATTGCTGAAAGCATCAAGCTGGATTGTTGATTATGTCTGCAGACATTTCATTATTATGACACAGCAGATGATGCAATCCAATTAGTCTGTCAAAACATACCAGAGACGGATGTGTCATGTGAATTCCCCCTACAAATGTTGCAGGGGAAATTTGTGCAGTGAGTCTTGGGTATATGAGTGCTGTTCTCCCCATGAGAGATAGCACAGCTGTGTTTTCCTATAAGTTGGTTAATATTGTGGAAGTGTGTTTGCGTGCGCATGTGTAACAATGCCACAGAGCTCTGTGATTGATTGTTGCTGCCGAGCAAATTCCCCAGTCTGGCTTGCTGGATCTCATGAATGACAAGCAGTAATGAAAACATAGGGTCTGCTCTGCTACAGGTGGACATGGCAGCCTACTGAGGAAGCAAGCAGAAATCATTCATCAAGCATACTGAGCTGGAAAGGAAAATAATGTAAGAGAAAGAATATACACATTATTTCACTATATACTATATTCCTTAAAGTGTTGAGCACTGAGAGCACAATGAAGCTAAATTTACCAGGCAGTGAAGATGGAAAGTCCACAGTGTATATGGGTGGGAGATTTAAAAGTGCTGAGCTCTGATGGATTTGGATTGTAGATGTAACATTCATGATTTTAAGACAAATGTATTCCTTATGGATCCTATGGTGCCTTAAAGCTCCAGGGATCTGGGTTTGATCCTGATCTCTTCAAACTGCCCTTAGATCTGGGTAAGTGTGAATTAAAGGAGTGTGTTGATCTGTGATGGACTGGTATCCCTTTTAGTGTACAGATATCTGCTGTTTAATGGCCACATTAAGTTCTGTGAAATGACGTTGACTGAAATGACTGAAACATTGCCTAGTCACATAGTCATTTTAGGCTACTGTAACGTAATAAAGGGTATTTTCAGAAAGAAAACTGTGTGCAACGATATGTAAATGCATCAGAGTAATTTATGGAAATTCACAATAATTACAGAAATTACAGTAATGTACTGTCACGACCCTTTGTAGGGGAAAACCGTAACACTTAGGAGGGTAATTCTAACTCCCACCTCTGCGCGTGGATCCACAGCGTTGGTTTCTATATTTTTGCATAAATATGACCTAAAACATCATCAGATTTTCACACGAGTCTAAAAGTAGATAAAAAGAACCCAGTTAAACAAATGGGACAAAAATATCATACGGTCATTTATTTATTGAGGAAAATGATCCAACATTACACATTAGTCAGTGGCAAAAGTATGTGAACCTTTGCTTTCCTTCCACAACATTTCGATTGGAATAAGGTCAGGACTTTGACTTGGCCATTCCAAAACATTAACTTTATTTTTCTTTAACCATTCTTTGGTAGAACGAATTGTGTGCTTAGGGTCGTTGTCTTGCTACATAACCCACCTTCTCTTGAGATTCAGTTCATGGACAGATGTCCTGACATTTTCCTTTAGAATTCTCTGATATAATTCATAATTCATTGTTCCATCAATGATGGCAAGTCATCCTGGCCCAGATGCAGTAAAACGGGCCCAAACCATGATACTACCACCACCATGTTTCACAGATGGGATAAGGTTCTTGTGCTGGAATGCAGTGTTTTCCTTTCTCCAAACATAACACTTTTCTTTTAAACCAATAAGTTCTTTTTTGGTCTCATCTGTCCACAAAACATTCTTCCAATAGACTTCTGGCTTGTCCACATGATCTTTAGCAAACTGCAGATGAGCAGGAAGGTTATTTTTGGAGAGCAGAGGCTTTCACCTTGCAACCCTGCCATGCACAACATTGTTGTTCAGTGTTCTTCTGATGGTGGACTCATGAATATTAACATTAGCCAATATGAGAGAGACCTTCAGTTGCTTAGAAGTTACCATGGAGTCCTTTGTGACCTCACTAACTATTACACGCCTTGCTCCTGGAGTGATCTTTGTTGGTTGATCACTCCTGGGGAGGGTAACAATGGTTTTCCTGCATTTCCTCCATTTGTACCCAATCTGTCTGACTGGATTAGTGGAGTCCAAACTCTTTAGAGATGGTTTTATAACCTTTTCCAGCCTGATGAGCATCAACAACTTTTCTGAGGTCTTCAGAAATCTCCTTTGTTTGTGCCATGATACGTTTCCACAAACATGTGTTGTGAAGAGCAGACTTTGCTAGATCCTTGTTCTTTAAATAAAACAGTTTTAAATAAAACAGCCCACTCACATCTGATTGGCATCCCATTGATTGAAAACACCTGACTGATTTCACCTTCAAATTTACTGCTAATCCTAGAGGTTCACATACTTTTGCTAATCAATAATATGTAATATTGGATCATTTTCCTCAATAAATAAATGACCAAGTATAATAATTTTGTCTCATTTGTTTAACTGGGTTCTCTTTATCTACTGTTAGGACTTGTGTGAAAATCTGATGATGTTTTAGGTCATATTTATACAGAAATATAGAAAATTCTAAAGGGTTCACAAACTTTCATGCACACTGTAGTATAGTTAACAAGTAGATCAAGCCTGTTTTAGCCAAAATATTTTCCATAAATATATTGTAAATCTTTATATGCCTGCTAGATAAGCCTTTTGTGTACAAAAGTAGTGGTGGTCTGTATGTTTAATTTCAAAGTGGAACTCTACTACCATCCACATAACTGCCAGCTTTCCCATGCAAGCCTGCCTACTGTGTATCTGTTGTGGATTGCACCAACCACACCTCCTGTTGTCTTGTCTGAAATTATACCAAATTATGCAAAGGAGAATTTATAGTGATTCCAGCTGTCCAGGCCAGTGTTCCCACACAGTGAAGTACTGTTTAGTTTTATGGAGTACAGCCTTTCTGTGTCCTAAACTACAGATGCAAGTCTGTTTGACATTACTAAAGAGCTGGGTGTGGTTTGGAGTGAAAGGGTCTGTATTTATAGGAAAAAAAGGATGACGTTGAATCCCATTACGTGTCAGCTATGTTAGTCTTGCAGCACTATTTCCAAACGTAAAGTAAAAACATGGCAAATTACAGTGTTGAAAACAAGGGAACTGCTTTTTTAACCTAGCGCTACACTACAGAGATATATTGTTTACCTACGGCAAATGCTAGGTTTACCTTTGGGGCTGTTTGGCAAATATTGTACTCTAGGGTGACGTTGATTAGTCCACTGAACCACAGTTGGGTACAGGAGCACTAACCATTTTCCAAATGTATCAATAAATGTACACTATGACATGAACTGATAAACAGACATGAGAAAATGTGACATAACACCCTTACATTACTTTACATAAGTGCCATTATAGCATGAGATCCATGTCGAAATATTCTCATTATAACTGTACAAAATCAGCACTGATTATTTAGCATTCACCACCAACATTGTACATAGGCCAACATGCCTACAGGGAGCTAATGAGTTGTTAGGGGGAATATTGGATACCGATACTTAAAAATAGGGTTATTAAGGGTCTGCAGCTAATAATAGCATCAGCATAGCAACAATATCAATTAAATAAAAATTCTGTTGCTAAAAGTGAGACGTGCAAGTAATTAGGAAACTCTGGGGTTTAGAGCAGGCACAATTTCAAAATGGCCCTGCACCACATGTAAGTTTTTTCCCTCATGTTTTAATCCTGCTGGTCAGGGTCGTGGGGGCTCCGGCACCTAACCTAGAAAACACAGGGCGCAGATGTAAGTATTATCCTGGATGAGATGCTTGTCCATCGCATAGCTGACATGCATTGCTGTTATGTAAAGTGGCTGTGTGTTAGGGAAAGCAACTAACTTCAGTTCAGTTGGTGGAATAAAGGAAGTGTACAGCTATGGCTGACCAAATGATCATATGTCAAGATCATCATGTCATCAAATGTAAACATACATGCTTCCCTATTTTAAAAACCACCACTACTGCTACCGCTACTGCTTTAAGGCCGAGTTTTGCCATTGTTGGGTCAGTTTGATATGCTAGCATATTGGTAGTACTTCTGAGTGTTGAAAATGAAGACTAGAATGTGACAACATGGAAAGTTCCTAAAGATATCAGAAAGAGAAGAGATAACTTTAACAACTGAATTTAGAGAACTGAGATTTTGATATCTAACCTATAGGAAAGGGAAAGACTTTGTAAAGAGTGTTAGAAATGATTGGGAAGAAAAGACTAAAAGAAGTCTGATCAGAGAGTACAAGACAGACTAGAGAAAACAGAAGACAGATTTCAGGAATAAGGAGAATGGAAATGTTTAAATAGTGTTGATGTTTCAATATAAATATATATATATATATAAAAATCAGGTAGCTATATAATGTGTATATATATCTATCTATATATCTATATATCTATATATATATATATACACACACATACGTCCTCTGTTTTCTCTAGTCTGTTTATATATATAGATATATAGATATAGATATATATGTGCAAATCCCATCCATTGTCTTTAAACATTTAAATATTTTTCTCACACATTTGTTGACTGGAGACCCTTTGCCCGTCTTTACTCCTCAAAAACTCAGCCTTTTGTGACTACTGATTTTGTATCAAATCATGATTAAAATTAGCTGTTAACATCACCTATTTGAAATCACATAATTATTTTATTTTTTCACCTCAGTACCAACCCTAAATTGCCCCCGTTCCAATGCTGATGGAACGCATAATAGGGCTGAAATGCAGGAACGGATGTATATTAACAAATGAAATGAAGTTGACCGGACAAAAACATGAAGTATCTTTCAATTCATATTGTCTGCAACTAAACAGAAGTCAAAGTAAATGTCAGGAACATTGCATTTTGTTTTTAAATTTGAATTTCCCATACCTTCCCAAACTTTTTCTGATTTGGGTTTGTACTACATTACTCTCACCAAATAAAAATAAATGTAGCTAAATGCAAATACACGGAGCGTAAAGTACACCCAATTAAAATGGGATTTATAGATACATTAATATATTTATTCATCTTTAGTATCCTCTTTAGTGCATACAAATACAATTGTGTGTGTGTGTGTCCCATTGTGTATTCCTGTCCATAAACAGAATGCAGTATTCTTGTCTGAACGTTTAAACTTTTAAGTCGTTTACCACATTCATATCCCATACTCCACTGGTTCCAATTTGAGCTTGAAGTATGCAATAAAAAAAATCTGAAGCATAACGAAAACCAACATTGGTGTCAAATCTGACACCAGCCCTTGTGTTCACATGATGAACATAGAGCTCATTCACTCGGCTGGATGACTTATTGAGAAGCCATTTATCAATCATGTACACATGCCGTGCTGGTTATAAAAAGAAGCAAGTGGGTGAACATCAAACAAGTACACATTCAATAGCAGAACGGAGGAGATCTATATCACCAACCTCTTACAAGCAAAATTAGAGAAATACTAACATAGCCAGATGATGGCGCACTTCTCAAACTCTTCATACTCTGGATTTCTGTTTTGTCACAGTGCTTTGTATTGATGGTAAGCTTGAGTAAAATCATTCCAGCATGAACGTTTAGATTTACTGCTATTGATTAAAAAAGGTCATTGCCATCCATCTAAATACGACAGAAATGTCAGATAGAAGAAACTCCTAAAGGACACTGCTCAGCTTATTTTATACATGTGTTTATTCATCGCTTTGTGTTGAATAAGTAGGAACAGTCTCTGGTTTTAACACTTGCAAATATTTGTTTATCTAACAAAATGACAAAATTTATAATTGTGCTTGTGCTCATTTATAAAAAGATGATTGTACAGTATATATAGTTTCAGTATTCAGATTTCTGAGGACTTCAGAAAAAGACTTGTTGATGCTCATCAGGGCGGGAAAGCTCACAAAACCAATTGTAAAGAGTTTGGACTCCACCAATCCACAGTCAAACAGACTGTGTACATATGGATTAATTCAAGGCCATTGTTACACTCCCCAGGAGTGGTCGACCAACAAAGTTCACTCCAAGAGCAAAGTGCGTAATAGTTGGCGAGGACACAAAGGACTCCAGGGTAACTTCTAAGCAACTGAAGGCCTCTCTCACATTGGCTAATGTTCATGTTCATGAGTCCACCATCAGAAGAACACTGAACAACAATGGTGTGCATGGCAGGGTTGTAAGGAGAAAGCCTCTGCTCTCCAAAAAGAACATTGCTGCTCATCTGCAGTTTGCTGAAGATCATGTGAACAAGCCAGAAAGCTATTGGAAGAATGTTTTGTAGACGGATGAGACCAAACAAGAACTTTTTGTTTAAAAGAAAAGCGTTATGTTTGGAGAAAGGAAAACACTGCATTCCAGCATAAGAACCTTATCCCATCTGTGAAACATGGTGGTGGTAGTATTATGGTTTGGGCCTGTTTTGCTGCATCTGGGCCAAGACGGTTTGCCATCACTGCTGAAACAATGAATTCTGAATTATATCAGAGAACTCTAAAGGAAAATGTCAGGACATCTGTCCATGAACTGAATCTCAAGAGAAGGTGGGTCATGCAGCAAGTCAACGACCCTAAACACACAAGTGGTTCTACCAAAGAATGGTTAAAGAGGTTCATGTGTTGGAATGGCAAAAGTCAAAGTCCTGACCTTAATCTAATCGAAATGTTGTGGAAGGACCTGAAGCGAGCAGTTAATGTGAGGAAACCCACCAACATCCCAGAGCTGAAGCTGTTCTGTACGGAGGAATGGGATAAAATTCCTCCAAGCCGGTGTGCAGGACTGATCAACAGTTACAGGAAATGTTTAATTGCAGTTATTGCTGCACAGGGGGGTCACACCAGATACTGAAAGCAAAGGTTCACATACTTTTCCCACTCACTAATATGTAGTATTGGATGATTTTCCTCAATAAATAAACGACCAACTATAATATTTTTTGTGTCATTTGTTTAACTGGGTTCTCTTTATCTACTTTTAGGAAAATCTGTCTCTTGTGAAAATCTGATGATGTTTTAGGTCACATTTAGGCAGAAACATAGAAAATTCTAAAGGGTTCACAAACTGTCAAGCACCACTGTATATAGTTGAAAGTGTATAATCAAAGCCCTGCTTCATCACTATCCAAACTGACACTGACTTGCAAATGAGGTGATATTAATATTTATTACACAAACCCGAAAGGAGACTTTGATAAACAGGACAAAGCTCAGTTGTTTTTGGACACTTTTTGTCTTCTGTGACATTTAAAATGATCATCTAATACTGGGTGATTTTTTGAAATGTTAATCTTTATGGTCCTTTATTCTTCAGAAAGGGCATCATCAGACCCACTTTACTTGGGCATGTAAAATTTTGCTGAGCTAAAATCATGGTGGTAAAAAGTCAATTTGATCCTGGACTGCAGAGCAGGACTATAGGACAAGCAACGCAAAATCCCTGCAGGCACTAATAGTACCCCATCATCCCATAGTACCCCATCATCTTTTCAAAAGCTTGAGCAGCTAACTCTTCAGACAGAGCCAGTTTCTTTTGGGTTTTCATGTGGAGTAATGGGCATCTGCAAATATTTAAAAGCAAGTCAGCCACCTACCAAAGGTCATATTAGAACCCTATAACAAAGGCATCGGTTCAGTTGGCATAAACAAAATGAATGCAGTTAATTAACATTTTTTACTGTTAACTTATTATTCATTTCTCATCCATTGCATCAATTTAGTGTTAGATCTCTTAATCTATTTAGTTTTTAACATGCTTATTTTTATCCACAGCTGTGCCTGTTAGATGGTACTAGCCCCTGAAGGAGGATTTCAGGTTTACGCATGGATTTGCAGTCAAATTCTAAGGCGGGCGAGTTGATGTTGACACATTCGAAGTAAGGTACAAAAAGGGTGCCGTTTATTAATACGACACGCAAAAACAGATAAAAGAACACTGAGAGACAACAGAAAGAAAATGATTTAAAACTACATTTACAAGGGGTTAGCCCTAGCTTCTACTACTACTACCAGGGGTGTAGCACCAAAGTTTGGGCCCTGTGTACAGTAGTTTGCCCAGGCCCACTCTCTCTCCAGCCACACGACCAAAATATCAACAACAAAAACACAAGCACACGTTTGTTTCACTATCTATGTCAGGCCTTTCTACAGGCATAATGATAAGTGTAGCGAGTTCATACCCCATCCCTAACCTTAACACTAGTAACCAAAAGGAAAACTTTTGGCTCTTAATTTTTGGAATTAAAATGCCATTTTTGGAGTAAGAACGAAGTCAGGACACAATTTTTGTCCTGACATTTCACCAAAATATAATCTGTCCTAACAGTGTATGTGACGTTTCTGGCAGTTTTCCTGTTGTTATCCTTGTGGGGATCTTCCATTATACGAACATACTCTCCTACAAGAATAAATAACTGATATTAGCTATTAATCCTGGTATTTCACTGCAACATCCAGCTTACATGATATTTATGTCAATGTATTAAATAGCATTTTTACTGAATTGTCCAACAAATGGTTGAAAAGGCTGTGGTAGCCTAATGGTTAAGTACTGGACTGTGGACCAGAAGGTCCGGGGTTCAAATCCCACCTTTGCCAAGCTACCACTGTTGGGTCCTTGAGCAAGGCCCTTGACCCACAATTGCTTGGATTGTAATACTGTATCAATTGTACGTCGCTCTGGATAAGGGCGTCTGCTAAATGACATAAATGTAAATGTTGAAAAAGTGGAAACACCTTATTAACTACGTTGGGGAGCTCACCTTGCCCCGTATTTTCCAGTGCATGAGAAAAAGAAGAGGCTGCTCTTTCCTCCTAAAATAATGTGGCTGCTTCTGAAACTCAGTGTTCATTTCACCAATTAGTGTCTGGGCTGATGCTGCCTTCAAGTCGTCCTACGTTTTCTGTAGTAGCAGCATCCATGCTGGCAGCCGCCATCACGTTTCGTTACTGACACGCCCCCAACTCGGAAAGTCGGGGCTTATCGAAAAATCCGAGTTTCCCACTGGTAAATACGACATTGCGGTGACGTTTATGTGATGTCATCTCGTAAATACGATATTTCCGACACCACTTGAAGGCAGCATGAGGCTAACTTTGTTGGGACATCGTTTTATTACAAAATAATGCTGAAATTCCAGCAATATACTGTATATAGATGACCGCTAAAGTGGCTTAACAGGACTACCATCGCATATTTACTGTTTGGGGCACTTGAAGTTCACCTGTTTTTTGAAAGAAATTGATCCTAAATGTCCTCTTCTTGTTTTCTCTCTGTTTCCCAGCTCCTTGCATTTTTTAAATCCCTATTTCGGTTTCATTTTAGCCAGGTCATTACCGCTAAGTCAACAACACTGAAAGATGTTACCTGTACCGAGCCCCGCCCCGGACCGTACCATTTCTTACACCAGGAATGAACATATTAAACACATCTGCATCGCGCACGTCATCTGTACAGTATCATACACTCACACACAGTTGCAACATATACATTTCCATTTAGCATTAACTATTCAGTCAAAGATCATGATCATTAACCAATCTGTCATCTTTTCTCTGTACAGGTACTGATACCCAGAGTGACTCCTCCACTCTTCGCCGGTGGATCCTTCCAACTGAGATAAGAGACACTTCCGTGCTCGCCGGCATCTCCTAAAGAAAACACCTACAGAAGGATCCTAAGTAAGTTGTGTTTATACCTTGTCACATTACTAACGATTTTACCAAATGTCCACAGATTTTGGATGGGGTACACGGTTCACCATATCACAGTGCCCTATGAGTACTTGGTAAGTTGTGCCCCTGTAAATTCTGTGTGCGCCCCAGTATGGCAAGTGGTCTACAAACGTGGAAAGATATCCTATGCTCGCCTGGGGACCTGGTTGAGTCACACCTAAAGTTTTTGTTATTTTAGAGAAGTAGCTCAGCAATTGTCCTTATACCTCACGTGAAGTCAATCAGATGACATGTTTGGTGACTGTTTGCTTCCTTTGTTCAAACTGTAGCTACAAGGGTAAATAAAACATGTAATGATTACAGCACTCACTCTAGTTACTGTACTTTTTATCACATTTTATCGCATTTCGCACTATTACTGTTTCCATTATTTCTGAAATGCATAAATGACCTATTTAATTATTCTTAACATAAGGTTATGCTCTTCATCACACATTAATAAATAATGTTTGATTAACTTTCAGGTTGCCCTTATCCAGGGGAAACTTACTACTGACACATTCTTACAATCCAAACAATTAAGTGTCTTGCTCAAGGACCCAACAGTAGCAACTTGGCAAAGATGGGTTTTCAACTCTGGGTCCATAGTCCAGTACCTTAACCGCTAGGCCACCAAAGTCCAGATACATACAGGATAATGCCAGCTCATGCGTCGATAAAACAACAATTGGGGTATTGTTGTGGACAATAAATATCACACACCCCTGCTTCACCTTAATGTTGCTATCCGGGATTGAACCCAAGCCATGTGACACCACTGTTTTCAGCAGGTTCTATCCACTGAGCCACCAAAGCTCCCATAGACACAGCATTCTGTTTTACACCCACTTAGCCTGGCCAGGGTCACAGGGAAGGGTCTGGAACCTAACGTGGAATTCACTGGACACGGGCAGTGTTCTGTAATGTACCACCCAACCTTCATAGTGCAAGACCCACCAAGGATTTGGACCCCAGTCCTCAGGAGCTGACCCTTACCATCAAGCCCACAGAGCTGGGTAATCCTATCCTATATAATATGTAAGCTATATTCCTGTACTTTATCTTGTGTATGCTGTGTTTGAACTAGTAATTGCTGCACAGAGTATCTTGCCTCTTAGTATCACTGCTGTATGATACACCCACCCCTACCATTCCATAGATTCTGTACTGTATACCTGTTTCTACTCAAAATATTGCAGTGCCTTGTAGATTTGCATTTTGTGTTGTGTGGTAGTTTGTGTTGCATCATCCTCCTATAGAGGCTACATTTCCATGCTTGTAAAGTTACAATAAAGTCTTATTGAATCTTGAAGTCACACTGATGTGAATTACTCAAGCAGATTAGGGAGTTGGACTTGTATTTAGTTATTCTTGGTGGCTTATCCAGCAGGAGTATTACATATGTTACTATGTAGGTCTATGTTAAAACTGAGAAGGTTTTATAGGAACCATGCTGAGTGGTTAGTGTTCATCACTGTTTATTTCAGTAAGTAGGTAACTGCTCAAGAACCCTCTCCCAAGACTAAAGTACAGCAAGCATCAATATTCTTCTCTATACAGGCACCCAGGTGGTGGACTGAATTACCAGTGGATTTTCAAATGGCTGGGTCTTTCCCCATTGCCATCAAGGGGCAGCTAATGGCTCGTCCTTTTCACTTACTAACTAAAGTGATTAGTTTCATTCTTACATCTAAGCTGCCCAAGTAGGATGGGTCCCTTTTTGCGTCTTGGTCCTTCTCTGAAGGTTTCTTCCTTAACATTTAGGGAGTTTTTCCTTGCCACTGTTGCCCTAGGCTTGTTCAATTTGGAAATGGTCCTAGAAATTCCTTGTTACTTGGCAATTAACCTGATTCTGATATTAGCAGATGATCTAAAATTGTAAAGCTACTTTGAGGCAATGGTTCATTGTAAAAAGCACTATATAAATAAATCTGACTTGACTTGTTTTACCTACATCAATTCCTAACAGGGTTCGAGTTGGATGGTGTTCTTAAGCTATCGTTTATGTCTGAAGCATGAAGTAGTGCAGTAGGCGGATCTGTTAAATGCTGTAACTGTAGACTAAATGTAAATATCAATATTATATACCTGGATGTATGAACCTTGTCTTAATTTTTGCCTGAGTCACAAATGGCAACTGGAACAATTTCTTAATAGAAGTTGCTGCTGATTTTGATTTTTACACAGTATAACTCCTAGAGCTCTCTGGGATATCCTGACCAGCCTAGACCTAATAAATAACTGATTACATCATCAAATTCCCTGGGTCAGCACCATCTAATGGCTGTCGCACCTCCTCCTAAGTCAGCCAAAGGAAATCAAGTGATTTGGGTCATGTGCTTTGCTGGAGTACGAGGAAAAAATGGATCCGAGTCGAGTTAAGCTACTCTGTCATCTTCCAAACAAACAGCATGTGCAATATTGTTATTGCTCATATTGCTACCATGGAAACTGTGTGGCAGAATGCAGGATGGCAACTAGAGTCAAGATGATGACTGTCAGAGAGCGAGAGAGCGAGAGAGCGTGCAAGAGCACATCCATATTTTCCCCGAATAATGAAAGGAATTACTGGGCAGGGCTTTTGGAGATATACCCAATTGAGTTTGATTAACATCTGATAGCTTAGTGTTCCCTGTTATGAATCGCTAATTTCCTCTGGTCTCTTAAGACTGTGTGCTAACATGGGCAAAAAAAACCTTATGGCTTCATATAAGCTAGGAATGGGAAGCTTATCTGCAAGGTTTTCATTCCTAGACAGGGAGCCAGTCCATCCGAGGCCACAAGCACACAAAAATACACTCAGTCGCTTACACTGGGACACTTTTAGAGATGCCAGTTGACCTAATTGGAGACCCAGGAGGAAAAGGCAGCGTCCATGTTAAGACTCAAACCCAGTCTGTACATAACTAAAAATAGTAAGAAGACATAAGTGAAAATCTATTGACAACAAGCAAAAATAGTAAGACAATAGTATCCAGTCATGTGCGGTTATATTATTAATGATACATTATTTAAAAACCTACAGTATAGCAGTCTAAGGCCTGGATACTGGTGTTGTACAGGGACATCCTGGTCTGCTATTGCTACCACAGATAGGATCAGAAAACTCTGAAACTCATAAAGTAAAAAACCCTGGTGAGGCAGCACAACAAACACAGACAACAAAGGCCCGGGGCATGACACAGTGTTACTGAGTATTAACCCAGCAGAGAGACTGCACAATCTGAGAGACAATCATCACCTTGCTGGAGGCAAGACATGAACCAGGGTGGCTCAGCATTTTGAAGCAGTGTTCTACCAACTGAGCCACTCTAGTTTATATCCTGCCTCTGGCAAGGTGATGGTTGTCTCTTGGATTGTGCGTGCCTTTGTTCTGCCTTGCCAGGGCATCCGCCTTTTGAGTTTCCGAGTCCTCTCCGGGTCTAGGGCTCTATGGCAAACAGGCAAGGGGTGCCCCTACATGACACCTAGTTGCCCTTATTGGATACTTCTAGCACAGAACACAGATAAGCCAAATCATTATTGATCACAGATTGATTAGCTAATATAAATGTGTTTACTGCTGACATTCGGTTGTATTCAAGTCAAGTAATAAGTCAGAATGTTAGTCTACTGCTGCACCTTAAAGATAGGATGATCATTGTCTCTCCAGGATTGAAATGGGTCATACAAGAGAAGCCACAAGTAAACACACCCAGGCCTACATAAAATACAAATGTGTAAAACAAGACCAGGGTGCAGAATTACAAGTGCAAGCACAGTGCAATAAATACAAAGGACACTTTAACTGTACAGAACAACAAGCTCATAAAGTGTGGAAACTGTTTGCACGTTTTAGTTTTCTAGGTACCATTTTGTGGGAAATTGTACGGATCGCATGAGACCCTTGTAGGATTGTAGGAACCTGAAGTCAATATAACTCAGGCATTTTAGTACAACACGATGTTTTGCTGTGAGCCTATTTAAGCACTAGAAGCAATCCCACTGTGAATGCAGTTCTGTTTCACTTCCTCACCTGAGAGATTTGGGTCTAGTATGAAAAACATACAACAAAGGAGTGGAGTAACATATCTAGGTCTTAGCTACGTATGTGCCATGTCAGATTAAATCCTTTTGTTGTATTATGAAATCCAGAGAACAAAGGTAAATAACTGACACATGCTAGCTCATGGCCAGTGAGGGCTCTGTGGTTAAGGCTCTGGACTATTAATCAGATAATTATGGGTTCAAATCCTGGCTTTATCAAACTACCACTGTGGGGCCCTCGAACAAAGTCAGATTTATTTCTACAGTGCATTTTACAATGGAGCATTTTCACAAAACATTATAAGGAAGAAACCTTGGGTGGACCAAGACCCAAAAAGGGACCAATCCTGTGTGGGTGGCTTAGATGATATATAATGGTAATAGTTTAAATGCACAGAAGCTAATAGATATTAACAGAGAGAGCATATTAAAAAAATATAATAATTAAAATAAAATATAGTAATACATAGACAAATATTTTAGAGAAAACGCAATATTATGAAGAGTATAATAAACGAGAGAATATAAAACTATAGCATGCAAGACAATAGTGTAAATAAATATATATGCATATTGTTACATTTTTTGTAATGTTTGTACAAGAGCATGAGCCTTCAACTATAAGTCACTCTGAATAAGGACATCTGCTAAATGCTGGAGAAAAAGCTTTTAATATATGTTATTTAATGTGGAAAAAAGTAGTATATACCTGTACTGTTTATTCATTCTTTCATTTTTATGGCCAAACCATAGCATGCACTGACACACACAGACTCTTTAGAGACACCAGGTAACCTAACGTGCGGTGGAATGTGAGAAGAAATTTGAGAACCTGAAGAAAACCCATGGAGGCATGCAGAGAACATGCAAACTTCAGACAGGTGGAGTCCAGGCTGGGAATCAAAACAGGGATCTCTGGCTCTTTGAGGCAACAGCGCTAACAGCTGTGCCACCATTGCTCTGCACTATATACTATTATTCTTAATTTATTTTGAACAAAAACCCATGGCATATATTATCTAAACTATTGTGACAGGCATCAGGACTCCCAGCATGCCTCTGCAAAGTCCAGTATGTACTGCATTGGTTCTTTGTGTTTTAGTAATTGCTAAATGTGTTCATTTGTGATATGACAGTTTCTTATGGTCATTAGCGCATCAGTAGCAGTTGTGTTTATGTACTGCTGTATTGGCCAATGTGACTGCCATGTAGCCATGTTCTCGTAGCCTAGTGGCTGAAAGAGCCTTGTTTTTTAGTCAAGCCTTATTATAACCTTCTTTTTTAAGAGCTGGAAGTGTGTGTATTTGGCCATGCTCAATAAAGGGCGAAAATGAGCAATACTTTTGATGTTTGTAGTCCTTCTGAACAGCAACACTACATTTTCTCTATACCAACAAGAACGCCTTACAAATTAAGACCTAGTTTCACAGTAGTTTTGAAACTACTAGAGAGACATATGCAGTGCTTTCTCTCCCAAATACTAGTATTGTGATGCTTTGGGGAAACGCAGTCCTGATAATATTTGTAGTATTACAAAACGTAGATCTAACGTATTTAAAATGGCAAGTGATACACTACAGCCAGACGTTTGTGGACATCACAACATTACATTCGAAAACCTAAGTATCAGTACTGAGTTTGCTGCTACAACAACCTTCCCTCTTCTGATAAAGTGTTCCACTATGCGATTTTAAAGCTAACCCTCATTTCCAGCGGTGTTTTACATTTACCCCGTTACCCTGGGGTACCTTGTTTCTCAATACCGTAGCACATAGCGCCCTCTATAGGTAACATCTAACAGAGGTGTAACTGATCCATTTCTCTTGGGCGGTTACTCAGGTCTGGTTGTTTGGGAGCGTTGAGTACGTGAGGGAGATTATTTCAAGAGTTTCGGCACAGTCTGCGCCAAATACACGGTAAATAAGTTTGATATATGTGTATATTTAACATTTGGAGAACTTTCTGTTATCGGTGCCATTTGTGTGAAAGAAACAATTCAGAGTTTCTATTCCAGGCGCTAAACTTTGCCCCACAATAACTATATAAAAAATGTCGCTGGTATTTCAGATGCGATTTTCTGTGTCACTCATAGTTTGGTTCTTCATTCTTTTCGAAATGTTTCTAAACTTAAGATGACATGTGCCACTTTTGTTGTGAATAGATGCGATATAAGCTTCGGTTAAATCTGTGTTGGATTTGGATCACCTTACCGTAAGGTCACGGTGATGAGGAAACTTTCATAATGTTGACTTTTTTCGTTTAGATATGGGATTTATGTCCAGGCCAGTTTAACAAAGCAGCGGTGTAAATTATAAATTACTTTGTTTGTTGTTGACCACACAACCCAAATCGTTATTGTTTTTTCTTATAAGTGCAGTAAATACTAAAGGAAGCCGAGTCGTTATCGGGAATGTTGTCATTCACATTTGTAATATAATGAAAGACGGTCTTTGGCACTATGTGCTCGTGTTTACATTGCCAGCATTTCGTATACAGTGTCATGCTATAATTATTGTTTGTTCTTTGAGCTGAACTTCAGGTAAAACATTTCAGCGCTGAGCCTGTGTTATTAGCAACGGAACCAAAACTATGGAGTCAACTATCAATATGATATCAATGATGATTCGTATAACATGTATTTCATACGACTGTGGTGGCCTAAGGTACTGGCCTATGGACCAGAAGGTCCAGGGTTCAAATCCCACGTCTTTCAATGTTTACATTTACAGCATTTAGCAGACGCCCTTATCCAGAGTGACTTACAATTGATACTATCTTACAATCCAATTGTGGGTTAAGGGTCTTTGCTCAAGAACCCAACAGTGGCAGCTTGGCAGAGGTGGGATTTGAACCCTGGACCTTGTGGTCCATAGTCCAGTACCTTACCCACTAGGCTACCACAGTGCCCAATGTCCCACTGTTGAGTTAATCCAGGTTGTATCAGTTGCCGTGGATAGTACGTCTGCTAAATGACGAAGTGTAAATCACATTGTGATTTGAAGTGACAGGTGGTAAGTGTATCCTGAGTGTGATGCTAGACATTACAGTGCAGGTGTATGATCCTCTGACTGGCCTCACCTCCCTGTGGTGGTGGGCTAACATCTTGAAGCAAATGGGCTATAACAGCAGAAGACCAGACCGGGTGCTACTTCTGTAAACTAAGAACAGGCAGCGGGCTTACCAATATTGAACAGTAGAAGATTGGAAAAACATCATCTGGTCTGATTGAATCTTGATTTCTGGTGTGACATTCAGATGGAAGGGTCAGAATTTGGCATAAATAACATGAAAGCATGGATCCATCCTACCTTTGGGATGTGGTGGAAGGGGAGATTCACATCATGGATCTGCAGCAACTGTGTGACGCTATCATGTCAAAATGGGCCAGAATCTCTGAGGAATGTTGTCAGCACCTCACCTGTTTGTTGAATCTATGCCACAAAGAATTAAGGAAGTTCTGAAGGCAAAGGTGTGTCTAATCTGGTACTGTACCTAATAAAGTGACCGATGAATGTACATCCGCGTGTTACCAGTTGGGCACCAAATTTCCAAGAAGTGCTTCTCTCTCTCACAGTGTGTCATGCTGCCATTGTGCTGGTAGTAAATATGTTCTGCAGCAACCCTGGGCTGTACCAGTGATTTGAACAGGGCGAGTGCGTTCCGCTTTTGTCCCCCTGTTTTAACACGCAAGTGATCTAACTGTAGTGAGCTTGGCTTGGCCTGATTAAAAAAAAGCTGCCAGTTTACAGCGCTCTCAATGCCTACCAGAGTTGGGAAGAGCTTGAGTTAAAGAATCATTTTCCAAAAATACTTGCCTTTCTTCAGTGTGGGACCTGCTCAGAGTCACGTATTCACTAAGAGAACTCCAGTGTGCTTTTATCACAGTAAGCCAATAACACCCTCTGATAAAACCCAGTGCTCTCACTGTCTCTTTTTCCCTCTCCCTAGCTCTCTCTGTCTCATTTTACTATATCAGTTGTTTAACTCAGATTTGGCTATTTTGGATTTAGTGTCTCAGACACAAGTGTGCTAAACTGGGTAATTTCCCATTTCATTACAGAGACAAGCTTTCTTATGAAGCAGGTAGCTCTCTATGTTAGCCCACCATGTGCTACTTTTTTTTCTCACAGCTGTTGAGACCAAAATGCGTTAAATACTTTTAATTTACTTTAAATTTTAAACACTGTAGATCCTGCCGCTGTGGTCCTTCAGGATGTACTTTTTAAAAGACACATCTTAAAAAAAAGAGTTTGTTTAACTCTGTTCATTAGAAACACCGTCTATAAATCTGACAATGAGTGCAGAACATCTGTATTCTCTCTTGTAACGGACATCGAAACAGGGCGAGCTAGATAAAAGGTGAACTATTTTTTGTCACGCCTGTCCAATCGCAGCACTTCCTGTCCCACGCTTGCTTGCTTACGTTTCTGAGGTTCCTGGTTGTCGGCGCACGCAGCTGTTACCATAGTTTCCTCCTCGCCGGCTCCTGTGTGATGATGATGATGTCACAGAGCATGCTGAGCCGTCCAGCTCTCGGTCTCTCTCCCCCCTCACTCTCCATCTCACTCTCTCTACAGACTCATTTTCAGCACAGAAGCAGCTGTCCTCTTGTCTCTCTTAAGCTTCCTCTCCTTCTCTGCGCTACAGGACTCGGCGGTTCGAGCAGGTAAGCTGCCTCGCTGGTACGAGGGCACATTCTTGGGCTCGCATTCCTCCGGTGGGACTCTGGGCTTGGGTGATGAAGATGAAACTGCTTTCCTTTCCCTTAATCTCTAATTTAAGGGAAATTAATCCAATTAAATAGGTAATTAAGTACGGAGAGGTGTATGTCTATGTAGCGGTCCTCGTCTTGGGTATCTCTTGATTCAGTTTCGGGCACATCTTGGGAAACTCGTGGTGTCTGATTGATGTTCCCAGTGCCGTATGTTGGAGAGAGAGAGCTGCGGAGATCAATAGAAATGGCTTTTCTCATTGTTTTGCGTGATTCTGTGCCACCACCTTTGAAATATGTTTACCACTTTTGCTGGTGTTTTCACAGCTGGAAAAATTTAACTTGTTATTCCTAGTGTCAATGAGCTGGAACAGTGTCTGGTCATAACATTTTTTTGATTTAATATTGATATTCATTTCTATTAAAACAGCTGCATCGTATTATTGGAGCTAAACATTGTTCTCAACTCTCACATATGAACACTTTAGCTTAAAATATCGACATATATTCTAACGTATATAACATATGTCTTTAGTTTTTACTAGTTTTGCATGTTTTTTTTATACACATTAATACTGCTTAAGCTTTTTTCTTTGCGCAACATCATATATTTAGCCCTTCGTCATCGGACAGTGGAATCAGTTTGCTTTTGCAGACTAACTGAAATTTCCTTGGGGAAGATTTTAGGCAGTAGGCTCCTATGATTCAGTGTTTTATGCTATGTCGTGTTGAGTTTATTGAATGGGAAGTGTGGCTGCCATTTCTTACATATTCAGTCTGTCTGCCTTCCCCTAAAAAAGGATTGAGATGTAATCGTAGATTTAATTATATTTTATACGGTCTTGTTCTAATTTACAGCCAAACAAACAAAGGCAGGGATTTAATATTGACATTTCACATTGAGATTAATTTCATTATAAGGATTTCATTCCATGTTTCTTCTATCTTTAGTACTAAAAATGCATTGCTACTACAGAGCCCTACTTGGACACTAAAACACTGGCATTGCTCACAAATTGCCTAGCGGTTAAGGTACTGGACTATAGACCAAAAGGTCCAGGGTTCAAATCCCACCTCTGCCAAGCTGCCACTGTTGGGTCCTTGAGCAAGACCCTTAACCCACAACTGCTTGGATTGTAAGATTGTACCAATTGTAAGTTGCTCTGGATAAGGGCGTCTGCTAAATGCTGTAAATGTACTAAGCACCATCTGTGGAAATTAAGTGAGCTTAAAACGTGTTGAGCCATGGGTGCTTGAGCAGCAGAACCCTGTCTTGTTTCCACTTAATATCGTTTTATCTTAATATCATTTTTTTTGCCAGTTGTATTAACAAAAAATGACAGAAAGCACCTTGGAAGAGCTAGGCCACAATATGGTTTTGAATGGTTTTAATATGGTGTAATTTATAATGGGAAATAAATATCTGTCTTATGTACGTCTGCTTCATGTCTGAATGACAGAAACTAGTAACTTGCAACACTTTTCATTTTTGGTAAGTGTTTCAAGTTATATAAAAAATACAGATATAATAATTACTATATTGTGCAGTGTAGTACTGTCCTAAATGTTTCATGTTGTGTTTAAATTAATATTTTTATTTAAAAATAAACCCTATATGCAAAGTATCTATACTTATGTGACTATGGTAAGATCCGGTCAATGTCCATTTAGCCCGCGTCTTGTTTCACAGAACGTAATGCGGATGGTATTCTTTTTTTAAATTATATTTTTTTTGTGACTTGTTTTTAAAATCAGATATTTGTAGGTTTTTGCACAAACAATCGTGACAAGGGCTTTTTTTTCGGTATGTTCTTGTTTTCATGTCACTAGTTAAACAGTTTTTAAAACTGATTTTTACTGTTTAGCCTTGTGTTATCTTTTAAGGTACATAGTGGTAATGTTTGTTTTGTTGGTTCGCTTGCTTTCTGCTTTTTTAAATGCGTGTCTGGTGTCGTGTTGGCATATGGTCAGTGCCTGCTGCCCTACTGGCATCACCACCCCCATAGCTATACTGCAACACAGAGACTCCTCATTTTGCTCGCTCTCTCGCTCTCTCTCGCTCTCTCTCTCTGTATCTCTCTCTCTGTATCTCTCTCTCTGTCTCTCTCTCTCTGTCTCTCTCTCTCTGTCTCTCTCTCTCTCTCTCTGTATCTCTCTCTCTGTATCTCTCTCTCTCTGTGTCTCTCTCTCTCTCTGTGTCTTTGTCTCTCTCTCTCTCTCTCTCTGTGTGTCTCTCTCTCTCTCTCTGTCTCTCTCTCTCTCTCTCTCTCTCTCTCTCTCTCTCTCTCTCTCTGCCTCCTCCCTGTCCAGACACTTGTGCATGGAATGCCTCAATGCTCTGTTCATTTCATCTTCACTGGTGCAGTGAGACCTGATGATTTGGTTCCAGATACACTAGTTTAATGATGAAATGTGGCCCAGAGGCTCTCAGCTGCATCTTGTAGCATGTGGATAAGGCCCAAGCATTCCACATTCCACAGTGAATTCCAGATTTGAACCCGAAACACATGTCCACTCGTTTCCGTGACGCTCCAGCGGGATTGAACGTGAATTACTCTGCTATTACGGGTTTCCTATTTTGAGTAGGAACCCATTCAGCTGGTCGCTGTAGTCTTGGAGATTTGGGAGACAATGAAGCAGGGGTATAACATGTAAAACACCTGTCTGTACAGGCTTTTGTGAATGGACAGGCTGGGCTGTTGTGCTGCTGTGTGATGGACGGTTGTTATAAAGAAGAGAACGTATTTACACAACTGAGGCCAGAAGGGCCTGTGTGCTGTCAGTCTTCTGTAGCGACTGGAACGCAGCAGAAAAAGGTGCGAGACTCGACGTTTTGAAGCACAGCCATGATGAAACTAGAGTACTCAGTCAAGCACTAAATAAAGATACTCACAAGACGCTGTGCTCATCAGCTGATTTTTATAATGCACTGCTGTTATTCTGGGAAAGATCATTTGGAGAAAATTAAGCCATATTCGCATATGCTTTTTTTGAGATTTCATGCTTTTTTGTGATCAACTCGTGCTTTGGTTTGGAATTTCTGCATCATATAGGCCTATGTTCCTGGCCGAAAAATTGGGCCAAACCTAAAATTGCAAAATATTAAGCTTTTGATGGTCCTAACAACAAAACATTGGTCAGAAAATTAGCAACAACTATGAAAAATCACTGTATAACCATTTGCTCATGACTGCTCGTCACTGTAGTGAACTGTCTGGAGAAAAAGCTGATAATTTTGTACACATAATTAAATCAATAAAAGATTTAAGTATTTGAGCCAAAACTCCAACTAACACATGTCGTCTGTTTGTTCAGAGTACTCCAGCATATCTTCTGTCTTGGTTTTTTTTAAGTGTTTTTTAAATGTTTCATTAACTGGGAAACATTTTTAACGACTCATCAGCTGGTGGAAGCCATTACCATTGAGTGGAACAATGTTGGTTTAGCAATTTTGGGTTTGGCCAGTTTTTGCCCCACATTATAGCCTTATGCAGATATGGTTTGTTGATTTATCCAGATGAAACGAACTCACCGTAGCCTCTGTAGGGAGCAAACTTGAATAAGACATATTTGCACTTTTGATACGTATTAGAAATTGTTTTGATGCATGCTCAATAATCCAGGTAAGAAAATCCCAGAAGTTGAATCTGTTCATCTGGACATACGGTTTTGTGGAAGAAACGTTTCGTCGCTCATCTAAGTGACTTCTTCAGTCTCAGCTAGTTGGAAAACTTCCCCAATCTTATATACAGCACCTCTGCATACGAACGCTGAGTAAAAGAAGCCATTTTTGTAAAAAGAGAGTCCATCCCTGAACCGAGGAGGGGGTCTCAGAGTACACCTCTCACCATCTTACAACGCCGCTATAGCAACCCTTCCCCAATCCTGTGTGAATGGCACACATGACCATTGTCGTTAATGGCTATGTCAATCTGCATATTAAACTGATCACCGGTCCCACTGTTATGTAATGGTGCTGGTACCAGTCGTTATGCAACGTGCTGTATATAAGATTGGGGAAGTTTTCCAACTAGCTGAGACTGAAGAAGTCACTTAGATGAGTGACGAAGCATTTCTCCCACAAAACCTTATGTCCAGATGAACAGATTCAACTTCTGGGACATATGCAAAAACTTGGGGACCTTTCCATATGATTCATTAGTGTTGCAGAATCTCAAGATGTACTTGACTTGTTATTGGTACGTAGACATTTTCAGAAATATACCATATTTAAATGGGTTCCATGCGAGTTTAGAGTTTGAAAAGGGGGTGCCCAAATATTTGTTTAATACTTTTTTTTAATAATAGAATAGATAATACATGAGGCAGCTGTTACTTTATGGTACTTTATGGTAATTTCTCAGCATGCGTGAGAAGGATTATTTGAGTATTAGGATTTTTATGACAGGAGGGTAATTTGCTCATCCCTTTCTCTCTCAAACCAAAAATTTCTATATCACTGTTGTTCCACTCAAAGGTGGTGACTTCCACCAGTTATTGAGTTGTTGAAAAATGTTTTCCAGTTAGTTTGTGTTTAAAGTGAGACCAGGTATTCAAATCTGAACACACAACCATGTGTTAGTTTGAGTTATATAACAAGCATTTAAAACATTTCATGATTTTATTTTTGTGTACAAGAACGCATGCTAAAGTATGATCCTGGGTTTTGTGGTTACCATTGGAATGGTAGGGTTGACTTCTAGACATTGGTGGGGGAGGAATGGTGTTCTGGGTCTTTGTTTTTTGCTGGGTGTCTTGGTTCCAGTGGCTGAGTGGAAGCAAATCTCAGAAATCATGTTCCAAAATGTTATAGAAAGTCTTTCTAGAAATGTGCAAGCTGATGTCGCAGCAATGGTTTCCCCAAGTCTGTATCAATGCCTGTGAATTTTAAATGAGACGTCCAGGTGTTGGGTGTCTAAAAACCTTTGTGAAAGCTGGTTGTTACATAGTTGGGGTGGGTGTTGGAGAGGACTTGCAATACGATACACATCACGAAACGATTATGTCACGATACATTGCGATATTCCACATGGGTTATTGAAAATATAAAAACAGCTGAAATAGAAGTCTTAATGCGTCACATCACATTGATAATTCAGCGGTCAAAACACTGTACTGTGACATCTACAGGAGTAGAGATTGTAGTTTACCCATTTAAAATGGTTGTTATGATTCAGATGTGTAAAAATAGATAGTGTTTTTGTGCTGTGCCTGATTTTTTTTTTATCTCCTTGTATAATTATGCAATGGGGCAAATGTTTTCTTTGAAGCGACTTATGATTGAGCTGAGCTTGTGAAGATTAAGAGCCTTGCAACATTGGCAGATTGCTTTATACAGGATTTCACAATCATTTGATTAGTAGTCTGGGGCTGAGCCACCACTGTCAGCAATGACTTTATGAAACTTGGGCGTGAGGCTGTATGTTACAGAATAGTAAGTGGATAAGGAGGATAGACTGCAGTATGGCAATTTTTCATGGGGAATGAGAGGGATTATTTGGGTATTACAATTATTTGCCAAAGGAAGGTCAGTTGCTTATCCCATTGCTCAAGGACAGGTTGTTTAACTGGAATTTGTCATTTTGGTTGCCACCTTCGTTATGTGTTTTATGGAGTGAACTATTTGCATCTGCTTGCATTAGAAGAATGTTTTTGTGTAGAATATTTTCAGTTTCTGATGGAGCTGTCACATGCTGCTAATGCTCAAGTGTAAGGGGAGGTCCCACTAAATACTTGGCACTGTAGCCTATAGAAGCTGTTTTTTCTGATGTTTGAAAGTTTTTTTTTTTAATACTACATACAAATTTCCCATATTTTCTGGTCATATTCTAATAAAGTGACAGACAAATAACTATATATGATCATTATACCATGGTAAAACAATATTATATATAATCTAATGGTGGCCTAAGACTATTGCTCAGTACTGTAGTTAAGAGATTTATGTATATTCCACTGATATTGTCTTAATGACGGACAGGAAAACTAAAAAAATGACATTAAGCCACAGTGAACTGGGGGAACATCTGGAACAGTTACATGATCGTGTTAATTTTTGTTTGTTTGGTCATTGTGCTCTGCTTGCATGATGTTCCTTAACCAGTTAGTCATCTCTGGAATTGATTGGACATTCCTGAGTTCTTCACTTGTGGTCAGTCAAAAACCTCTAACACTTAAAACATCTGAAAATTGTTGCATTACAAACTTTGGCATAATCTTGGCAGAAGTATATTGATACTTTCAGCATTCCTACTCAAGACCAACAGGTCAAGATTCAACATCTGTTTTTATTCCTTATGAATTCCATTCGAGTTCGCTGTCCCCTTTCGATGAAGTAAACATGCATGGGTATCTGTTGTGCTATTGGAGTAGTCCTGCTGCCTAGTATCCAGGCAGTTTCATCAGTCCTTGTTGCTCAGTCACTCATCAGAAGCTGAGAGTGACATCTGCCTTGGAAGAATAATTAACAGCTGAGTCTCGCAAGGAGGAAGATGCTCTAATTTTAGATCTGAGGTCAGCTCTTTGTTTTCGTCTTTGTATCACGCCGATTGGCATGCCACATGTTACTTGGCACGTTCGCAGTGTCTCTTCATTTCCTTCTCCCTCCCTCATGCTTAACAGCCTTTCCTTTGGCCGAGGCGCCATTTCCCATCTCAAACGGATCCCTCCTCATTGTGGTGATCAACAACAGTGCGGGGTTTTTATGGGATTCCATTAGCCGGCGGCAAGTCTGATTGGATTAGTGTTTTGTGAGGAGTCTCATCTTTATCTCCTTACTGGTTTTTACATACAGCCCTTACGCCCTCTGTGTGTTTTTTCATGAAGGGCAATCAGCAGGATAAGATTGTCTTTTTAACCCGAGCGTCAGAGTAAATAGTTTGACAACATGTCAACAGGATATTTAAAAAAGAGAGGAAATAAAAATTGGTTGGGCAGATATAGATTTTCTGTCCAGTTGCTTGTTGTAGTGAGATACTATACAGTTTAAATAGCGCTCAAAACTGACAACACCCACAATATATTTAATAAACAATAAGTAAACAAGTCAGTGTGACACCATTACTGTGCCAGAGTTGATTATTTCTTTATAACTGCATTATGTTACCTTTATTTCATATATAATAGCTTCTTTATACTGTACACGTTGGATTATGCATTATTGTATTATGTTTATTGTCAGCTGTGTGTGTTTATAACTCCCAGTAGGGGTGGGTGATATGGTAAAAAATATTATATCACTATGATTAAAGATATTTTCATGATACACGATATTTATGATGGTACATGTGATCGCAGACAAAATGCATCAGTAGCAACAGATTCTTAAAAACGTCTTCTCAAATGTTATCCCATACTTAGTAAAGTGATTGTTACTCAAAATATGCTGAAATCTGTCCAGTTAAGCATGAATAATTACACTCTTTATAGTGAAATATGCAGTTGGTCAGTGTTCTTTAAGCACTGACAATGTCCTCGATATGCTCAGAAAAGCACATTGTCTATCACGATCACAAAACTTTTCACTACACAAAAAAAAAATCGGCATATTGCCCACTTCTAACTCCCAGACTGGTTTAGTCTATTTATAAAACCAACACAAGTTCTGACAATTAGACATTTGTCTTAATTGAAAGGCAACATGTCATAGTTTTATATTTACATCCATTTGTATCTGTTCAGTGTTGCTGGATGTCTGCTTATTTTGTCATTTGTTTTTAAATGACTTTTTTTTTTTTTGAGTTTTACCATTACTGTTACTGGGCGTGGGCCATATTACGATTTTAGGTTGTGAATTATTAAACCCTGCATTAGAGATTGTGTCATACAAAACATATTTTATTACTTCCATTGAAAACACTGACATGGCATTCTTTATTCGCTTGTCCACATTTCCCTGACAGGCTGACTTATAGACTAGTGATCGGCCGATCCACATTCAGTTCCGATCCGATTCCAGTGCACAACTGCTGACACAGATTCCGATACAGGACTTTTATTTTATTTTATTATTTTTTATTTTTTTTAACTTTAATATTATGATTGTTATCGCTGGTAATGTGTAGGGTTGGATATAGTTTGCATTTTATCGATCTGATTCTGATTCTTCTTATTGATTCCAGTTTTTATTGATTCCAAAATAAAATATAAATATATATTCCATAAAAATATTTTATTTTTCAACTTCAAAAGTAGTCACTTTAAGCTTTTTTTTTCCCCAATTAAAACCTATTGTAAGTAAAAATCTTAAAGAGGCTTAATGTTCTAAAGCAGTGACCGAGGTAGAGCTGCAACAACGAATCGATAAAATCAATAATAATTGATTATTAAAAGTGTCTATAACGAATTTCATTATCGATTCGTTGTGTCGCATGATTTATGTTTCCCTTGCCTTATCATATTCGCTTACGTTACTTGCGGGACTTCGTCAACACTGGAAAAAAAACACGAGCGATTGAACGGAGCGAGGCGGAGACGGCAAGGACGCGGAATTTTCAAAACAAGTTAGCGTTAAGAATTAGATAAATTCTCCAAATGAAACATGACCGGTGCAGAGAAGAAGGTTCGGCTTAAGACCTCAAAGTTTCGGAGCACTTCACGCTTCACACAACAAAAAATGTGTAACATGCAAGCTTTGCAAAAGTGATCTGACCTGGCACGGGAGCACCAGGGTGCTGATACAGCCCTCGAAATGGAAACATGGAGTCACCAATGAGGATGATCGGAGCTCAACAACAGCGTAAGTCACCACAATATCCCGAGTTTGTTCCGTTTTGAAGTGAGGAAACGTAACGCCGCACTCACACTATGCAAACGGGCACAGCACGGTTGATGCTGTTTTTCTGCTGGTTAGCTGGATAATGACAGTTATGGAGTTAAGAGACAGATATCCTATATTGGCCAAGCTAGCCAAGTCCTACTTATGCATTCCTGGTACTTCAACACTGTCTGAGCGTCTATTTTCTGTGGCAGGAAATATAGTCTCTAAAAACAGAGCCAGCTTTAGCCTGGAGCATGTTGACATGCTAACATTTTTGGCTTGCAATGCAAAGTTTCTAAAGAAAGAGCATGAATGAGTTTGTATGTAGTGTTTGCATCAGAGATGCACTTATTTTTCTTTATTGTTTAATTTGTTATTTTAATTTATTAATACATTTAATTCTTATTATTCATTTATTGTAAGCACTTATTTGCTCTGTTATTTAATGTTATATTTCTGAATAAAGACATAGAAAGTTTTTTTTTTTTTAACCCGAAAAAATAATCGACCGATTAATCGATTATTAAAATAATCGTTAGTTGCAGCCCTAGACTGAGGAACACCAAATTTAATCTTTACTGCTAAAATGACGAACATAAGTAAAATTGATTTAAATGGGAATAAAAAGTTTAATGTAAAATACTTTCCTTTTGGATCATGGGTTCATCATTTCAGCAGTAGAGATTGCTTATCAATAATAGTAACTGAAAGAAGTTTTGTTTTCCTAGGTCATTTTTTTGAGTACATTTTGTTTGTGTACATACAGTGATATGAAAAAGTTTGGGCACCCCTGATAATTTTCATGATTTTTCTTTATAAATCATTGGTTGTCCAGCTCAGCAATTTCAGGTAAATATATCATATAGCAGATGAACACCGTGATATTTGAGAAGTGAAATTAAGTTTATAGGTTTTACAGAAAGTGTGCAGTAATTATTCAAACAAAATTAGGCAGGTGTGCATAAATTTGGGCACCCTTGTCATTTGAATACATTTAGCAACTAATTATTGGACACCAAAATTTGTTTTGTAAGCCTCATTGACCCTTGATCTACATACACAAGTGCAATCCAACTATGAGAAAGTGGTTAAGGTGGCCAATTGGAAGTTTTTCTCCTCTTTTTATCTTCTCTGAAAAGTGGCAAAATTGGAGCCTCAAAACAACTCTCAAATGGCCTGAAAACAAAGGTTATTCAACATCATGGTTCAGGGGAAGGATACAAAAAGCTATCTCAGAGATTTCAGCTGTCAGTTTCCACTGTGAGGAACAGTGAGGCAATGGAAGACCACAGGCACAGTTCTAGTTAAGGAACTCCCGAAGTGGCAGACCAAGAAAAATCTCAGATAGGCAGATGCAAAGGATGGTGAGAACAGTCATAGTCAAGCCACAGACCAGGTCCAAACACCTACAACCTCATCTTGCTGCAGATGGTGTCACTGTGCATCGTTCAACTATTCAGAGCAGTTTGCACAAGGAGAGGCTGTATGGGAGAGTAATGCAGAAGAAGCCTTTTCTGCAGACACGCCACAAACAGAGTCACTTGAGGTGTGCTACAGCACATTTGGACAATCCAGCTTCATTTTGGAATAAAGTGCAGTGTACTGATGAAACTAAAATGGAGTTATTTGGACATAACAATAAGCGATATGCATGGTGGAAAAAGAACACAGCATTCCCAAGACAAACACTTGCTACCCACAGTAAAATTTGGTGGTGGTTCCATCATGCTGTGGGGCTGTGTGGCCAGTGCAGGTACAGGCAATCTTGAGGGTCGCATGGATTCCAGTTAATATCAGCAGACTCTTGAGAACAATGTTCAAGAATCAGTGACAAAGTTGAACTTGCACCGAGGCCAACGACCCCAAACCCTGCTCAAAATCTACCAAGGCATTCATGCAGAGGAACCAGTACAACGTTCTGGAATGGCCATCTCAGTCCCCAGACATGAATATTACTGAAAATCTGTGTTGTGATTTAAAGTGGGCTGTCCATGCTCGGAAACCATCAAACCTGACTGAACTGGAGATGTTTTCTATAGAAGAATGGTCCAAAGCACCTTCAACCAGAACCCAGACTGAAAGCTGTAGGAAGCGTTTAGAGGCTGTTATTTCTACAAAAGGTGGATCTACTAGATATTGATGGAATTTTTCTGTTGGGGTGCCCAAATTTATGCACCTGCCTAATTTTGTTTGAATAATTACTGCACACTTTCTGTAAATCCTAAAACCTTAATTTCACTTCTCAAATATCACTGTGTTCATCTGCTATGTGATATATTTAACTCAAGTTGCTGATCTGAACAACCAATGATTTATAAACTAAAATCATGAAAATTATCAGGGGTGCCCAAACTTTTTCATACCACTGTACTATTTGCTCACTCAGTTTGCAGACTGCAGTTGCCGTGTGCTCATGGTAAGATGTGGAAGTGAATAGAGATTGGTAAGTGGATCTGCCCTTTTCGTCTGATATCCAGTGAGTGAATGATGTCAATATTGGACCCAATACCGGTATAGTATCGGATCAGACTCATCTCTAGTATAGACCAATAACATCCCTGAGTGGAGTTTGTCTGGCAACACAGTAGCATGACTGATGACATGTTTTATCTTGGGCCAAAAGGTTTATCATTTATGGATCTGGTTAGATTTTGCGGAATAGGCACTGCGCAAACAATGGCGTCCTGTTCTATGCTGGCCAGTGTCACTGGGAAGGTTTAACCTGGAATTCACTGGGTGCAAGCAGAGGTACGCTCTGGACAGGGCGCCGTTACGTCACCAGACTCCATAACCTTCATGTTGCAAGTGTCCTCAAAAACTACCATTTTCAACAGCTTGCTCAAACCAATGAGCCGTCAGAACTGCTGAAAACAACAGCTGTTTGCAAAAAATGCAAAGAATTATGGAAAAAGTCTATTTTAACTGAGCATTGGAGCAAACAGCCTGACAACAATGTCAGGAGACTTAAAAAATAGAGGAAATAAACAATAGGTTGGGCAACTATATAGATTTTTCTGTCCAGGTCCTTGTTGCAGTGAGATACGGTAGAGCTTAAAAAGCACTCAAATCTGACAATACACTCAATACATTGATAATAAATAAACAAGTCAATGTGTGTCACCAATACTGTGCCAGAGTTGATTATTTCTTTATAACTGCATAATGTGTCACCTTTACACAACTGTTTGCAAAATATGCAATAAAAAGATCGGCACGTCTGGTGGAAACACTGAATCCATTCAAACACCACAAAAGGAAGTACCCCAAAGAGTAATGTGAAACCGAGATTGCACACATGGCTGCTCAGACAGAAACATAGCTGAATCAAACAACAATATCAAGCTTTTGAAAGATCACTGTTGCTATGACACTTTACCTGGCCAAGTGAATGATACCCACCAAAACGGTAAAAATTTGTTTTAGAAGGTTCTACTAGCCTAAGCGGTCTTATTTCTGGTATTTTCTGGTGCTAAGTATTATTTAGAGAGTTCAAAAGTTAGTTTGGTTGCTGTGTTCATCAACATGAAAAATAATAGTTACTACCTTCATGATTCAGTTTATAAGGTTATGACATGACATATTTGCAACCTCACCCACCCTTAAGGGTTTCACCTGTTTATTGCAAGGCTGCGGTACATTATCTGCTTGAGATGTCCCTGTGAAGTAAATGTTACTATGGAAACCTAAAATAATGTGTTAAAAGGAGCATGTTAATACACTCAGTGATAAAAAATGACTCGCCAAGAAAGAGTTGGAATCAACTGAAACGTCATGTGTGTGAATGTGATGATGATACATGTAAGTGATTACAGTATGAGAGCAAAAGGATGTTTATTGGGGAAAACTGTACAATTGAAAGGAGGCTCTAGTTACCCTGTTGGGCTGCCTCTAGCCTGGATACAAGATGAGATATGGTTGGGCATTTTAGGCAAACAGGTTCCGTATGGTATCCTGTGGCACATTTGCCCACAGATTTTGCAGCTGATCCTGTAGATCCTCATCCATCACATTAGTAGTTGGGGCATTGTGTTGCTTCACAGCAAAGGCAGGATTGATGTGCTCACCACGAGGCTTCCATACTCGAACCAGACCATCGTCGGATCCCAAACAGAACCTGGATTGCTTCCTGTCTATAGCAGTCCAGGCTTCTTGTTCACATCTACACTGCAAAGAAACAAATTTCCTTCTGGTATGCACCTGAAAATGCTCTGGGTAGAGACGGGTGTGTAGTGACCTTGCGGTGAAGGTACTGGACTATGGACCAGAAGGTCCAGGGTTCAATTCCCGCCTCTACCAAGCCACCTCTTTTAGGTTCTTGAGCAAGACCATTAACCTACAACTTCTTGGACTGTAAGAAGTCATAAGAAGTTGTAAGTCACTCTGGATAAGAGCGTATGCTAAATCTAGCTGCTCATGCTTGTTGGCGGATCAAACGATCAACTCTACTGGTGGTCTGACTGGGATGTCCGGAGCCTGTTCACTATGTGTGCTTGCCCACTGTGACAAATAACTATCCTTCTGCTAAGTGTGTGGAAATGGGCTGGGCAGAGACAGAGGGGTGTAGTGGCCTAATGGTTAAGCTATTGGACAGTGGACCAGCGCAGTAGAACCTCGTCGAACCACTGCTCCCAACACCTTCTGACAGAACGGTCTAGATGGCGGGAAATTGGTCGAAGCGTCCATCCTGCTCCTCTCAGTCCAATCATGCGCCCCCTCTCAAAGTCTGTCAACTGGGCAAAATGTCTCCGAGTGTGTTGGAGAGGCATGTCTAGCAGTCATCGATCTCCCACCAAGAGGTATCGTACCCAAAAGTAGCCTCTGAGATCCTTTCCATAGGGCAGCGGGGGGAGCATTTTTACACCCTCCTTTGGCAAGACCCAGTGTCTAATAAGACCAGACCTGTAATCATTTGCATATCTGCCTACAGTTTTGCAGCAATCGCACCTTTCTATCTGGGTGCGTTATTTTTTTTGGCAATGAGTATATATACTTGTCAAAGCTGTGTGATTACAGGAAATTGATCAACAACACCTTCTAGGTGTAACTGGATTACTTCTTTTCTCCTGTGTTTCCAGTTTGACAGAAGCTGAAGCCGACCAACCTGAGAACGTCTAAGGAGCTCCACGTTTCCTCTCTCTCCTCCTCCTCCCCGTCTCTACCCTCGCATTCCCTCTCTATCTTACTCTTACCCTTGTGGTGGCAGAAGCCGTGGCCCGGTGTGGCTCTGCTGTGGTGAGAGCTCTCGTACGTTGCACTTTCAAGCCTTGCGAGTGAGAGAAGGGAGGGGGAGGGAGAGTGAACCTGAGGACAGCCCTGTGCTCGTGTACACTCGAGCCAGTATCACAGAGGCGAGAGAAGCGTGAAGCAGGAGGAGCTGTGACCGGTGCAGAGCAGAACGCAAAGCAGTGGATCTGGAGTCGGTGTATGGAGCCGGGGCAGGGTTGATGCTGAGAGGAGTACAGCTCAGCTAATTGTTCCATTCACTCTGAAATAACCCATCCAGCAAGAGAGAAGAATATGGGAGTCCTGGTGTATAGCATGCTTGTGCTGACTCTGATCTGTCAAAGCCATAGCTACAATGTCAAAAGCCCTCTGGACAGGTTCAAAAGGTAAGAGACTTTTTTCCCCTAACAGACTCTAGATCACTAATATTGCTAATTGGCATTCAGTAATTGTATGTTTAGCAATTTGGTGTGGCATTTACATTTGATGCACATGTAAATGTGAAAACAACACTTGAAAAAACAATAGAAGTTGAATTTTTTGAAGAATTAGAGTTCATTTCAAACTGTGTACTAACTATAGCTTGTTTTTTAAAATTATAGCTTAGAAGCAACAGACACATAACATCATAGTCAAAAAGTAAAACAATTGACACACACTTACAAAAAAAAGCATTAGAATTAGAAATGCCAGTGTAACCCAAAATGTGGATTAAACAATCATCCATTATTATTGGGATGTAGCGATATACTCATGATTCGATTCATGATACGGAGTTCATGATTTGATTTATTCACTATTATTACTATATTTTATATTTATTATTTATTATTATTGTGTATTATCATATATTATTGATTTTACATTTGATAAGACATTCCTTTTTATATTAATGAAGTGTAAACAATGCAAAGCAATGCACATTTAAAAGAAATTACTAGAAACAGAGGTTTAAAATTATAAACAAAATGCTCTCTTGTAGATTCACCATATTTTTAATAACTGAGTGAAAACAATGTTTTTTATTTCTGAAGAATAACAATTAAAAATAACGTGTACTTTTCATGTATAACAATGTAAACAAGAAGAATCTTTGGTCCTCTGCGAACATAATAAATTAGGAGGTTCACTGAGAACAGGATGACGTATGAGTTATTTCAAACTAAATAAAAAACCATAAATTCCAACACACATGAAACAGCTGGTAAATAAACAACCATGTTAATGAGAGTGTGTTTTTGCAATAGTTATGAATAGTTTTAATTTAATGAACAAATTTAAAATTTAAGACTAATTCATGAACTTTGGTAAAATGAAATCTTATATAACACTGGACACGGTTGTTTTTTCTCTCCTAAAGTTTTGCTTTCTGAAAAATATGAGATTATGATAGACAATGGCTAAGTCTGAAATGGTCCATTAGTTTACTGATTCACTGATCACTATGTAGTGTGTTCTGTGTAATACACTATATAGGGTAGCAGTGAGAGCCACAAACGAGGGAATTCTGACAACACTTAGTTATGCCGGAATCATCTTGACCTTTCGTCACATCAATCAGCCGAAACATGAACAAGCCTACCGGTGCTGTCACAAGACTGTCATAGTACAGTTTAGCGATGTCTTATTTTAGCTGACAATGCTACTTGTCAAGTGTAAAACTCATTTGTCCTACAAACTAAATCCATGACGAATACATCGTTTATATATACATGTTTAATAGTCATTAAATAATATTTTGTACTTATATTTGTACATGAAGTTCGTCACTCCGATGGTTTCGGAGTCGTCCGTCATCTTTGCCGAGTAAAGTCGAAGGAAACCGTTATGCATTGTGGTACGTTACTCCGTAAGTAGCATACAGTGGAGCTTGAAAGTTTGTGAACCCTTTAGAATTTTCTATATTTCTGCATAAATATGACCTAAAACATCATCAGATTTTCACACAAGTCCTAACAGTAGATAAAGAGAACCCAGTTAAACAAATGAGACAAAAATATTATACTTGGTCATTGATTTAGTGAGGAAAATGATCCAATATTAGTGAGTGGCAAAAGTATGTGAACCTCTAGGATTAGCAGTTAATTTGAAGGTGAAATTAGTCAGGTGTTTTCAATCAATGGGATGATAATCAGGTGTGAGTGGGCAGCCTGTTTTATTTAAAGAACAGGGATCTATCAAAGTCTATGTTTGTGGAAGTGTATCATGGCATGAACAAAGGAGATTTCTGAGGAGCTCAGGAAAAGAGTTGTTGATGCCCATCAGGCTGGAAAAGGTCACAAAACCATCTCTAAAGAGTTTGGACAACTCCAATCCACAGTCAGATAGATTGTGTACAAATAGAGGAAATTCAAGATCACTCCCCAGGAGTGGTCGACCAACAAAGATCAAAGGCGTGTAATAGTTGGCGAGGTCACAAAGGACCCCAGGGTAACTTCTAAGCAACTGAAGGCCTCTCTCACATTGGCTAATGTTAATGTTCATGAGTCCACCATCAGAAGAACACTGAACAACAATGGTGTGCATGGCAGGGTTTCAGGCAGAAAGCCACCGGTCTCCAAAAAGAACATTGCTGCTCGTCTGCAGTTTGCTAAAGATCACGTGGACAAGCCCAGAAGGCTATTGGAAGAATGTTTTTGTGGATGGATGAGACCAAAATAGAACTGTCCACTGAGAATTTGGACAACCCTACAAAATGGTCGACACCCTAACCAGAACACTAAATAGTAAAAACGGTGCGATTTCAGTTGCACCAAATAGCAGTGTCAGGTAGGAATTTGGAGAAACAATATAAACAGTAGTTCCTGACCAGGTTATTTAATAGGGATGCACCGATACCACTTTTTTCCTTCTAATACCAATACCTGAAATTCAAGTATCGAGCGATACAGAGTACCGATACCAACTCTATCCAACTTAACTACTCGATAGGTGCATATAAATTCGGATATTTAAAGTGTTCCACTTTTTATAGATTACCTTTAATTTGGTAAAACCAGTGTGGTGTATCCCCAATAAGATATAATAAGCTTGAAATAATAGTATTTACTGTTTGAGTTTGAAAAGTCTTTAAAAAAAATAATTTGTCATTATGCACAAGCACAAATGGGGACACATAATCTTATTAAGCTTTTTAATTGTTGGTTGTATTTACATTTCAGCCACCCCTCAAAATACTGGTGAGAAATAATCTCAAGCGACAAACAATAACCGCAGACAGCTTGAGTTAAGCTTCATCTAGTGGTGCGCTTGTCGTCTCCTTGGAATTATAATGGAGACTAGTTCTGACTAGTTTTGAGATATTGAGCTTCAAAGATTTTGCATTATAAATAGGAAAAATAATATGTGTAACAACTCTCTTTCATACGTGAAATTCACGGACACCCTAAATATATTCTAAATGTGATGTATCAAAATCCTACCAAATTTGTAAATGTTTTCTTTCTTTTGTTTTTTTTTTTTGGAACAGGTCAAATGTAGAATTTTCTAATCCTAAGAACTCCTTTATTATAAGGAATTATAAGGTTCTGTTTGGCAAAACATTAAAAAAGCAATGGTTTTCAAGGAACACAGACAGTTAACTCATTTCTTTTTAAAACATGAAATTATCACATGTATCAGAAAATAAAATATGCTTTTCTATGACATTTTTTGTTATTTTGTTTTTATGGCATTTCTTGTTTTAGGACAAATAATTTTCTTATTCAAAAAACATTGCAAGTTAGGTGTAAAAGGTTATTGTTAAATATTTTGTCCAGTGCAGAGGTCAATTTTAGGTAGGAGAACTGTCCTTTAGGTTAGACAGCACTCAGCTACTGTAATAAGCTGCTCCAGCAAATAAGTGTAGCAGGTCTGTATAAAATCAGGAGTATGTTAGGTTTGATTTTATATCAGAAATGTTGACTCTGATGCACCAAAATGTCTTATTTTAGAGGAAAAATGAAAAACGATGATTGAATTAAGGAAGTCAATGATTGTTGTAATTAAGACATCAATTTAAATGTATACTGTTTAATTATCTTTCAGGCTCAGTATTAAAAAATGTAAAATGTAAGTAATTAGACTTTTTACAGAACCGTAAGATAACAGGCAATGTTTCAGCAATATTTCATGTTTCAAAAATGTTTATAACCTTAGGCATACAAATCATACGACCTTAGAATATACTTATTTAATTATTCTTTTTTTAAATTATTAATTACAACTGGTTCATTGAAATGAATGCATGGTTAATTAAACACTGTCACAACCATTGGAAAATTTCACTGAAATGAAACGTTTCTAGTAGCAATTAAAATACACAATTCATGTCATTCATTCACTCGCTTTCCTTCTGTGTTTCATCCTGAACAGGATTGTGGAGTTTGTGTGTGAGCCTTATGATGGATTTGTGCCCTGTCTAGCTAGGGTTATTCCTGTCTTATGCCACTGGCTAAGCACTGCCGCATTTAATCTTAATTATTATTTAAGACAATAAAAGAACACATTTTCTACTTCCTATTTTTTAATTAACATTATCTAATCATCTAAAAACAACGGACTTCACCAAGCTTTTCTTCTTCACTCTATTACCCCACTCATTGAGTGACATGGCAAAGAAGAAGGAATCTGATTGGTCCGCTTGTGTATTGAAAGCGCCGATTGGCTCTCTCAGATGAGCGACTCTGCAGATAGAGTCCAAAATGCATGAAACTTAAAACACCTCACACAATGTTGAGGATTTGTCACAGAATAAGTGTAAATGAATAACTACATTTTGGAAAAAAAAGTCAGATAGAAACTTATAATTTCACGAGGAAGGGGACGATGTGCGTCAGTAGCCCGTGTGTAAGTAATACTGTGTGTGAGTGCCAGTATCGGCATCGGTGCCACACTATTATTTAATTCTGGCATGGTGGGGACAGATGAGAATAACCAGGCACAAAGTGTTCAGCAGCTTAATCCCTGTCATTTTCCACACCTAATTCAAGCACGTCTGCTTCATCTAGGTTCCATGTCTCTGGTGGCTTCAGTACTGCCAAACTGTCATCATGTCGCATTGGCCTCACGGCTGATGGCAGATTAGGGTATTCAATAGATGTTATTTTTAGTCGAGAAGCCGGATACATTGTTCTGAGAGAAGTAACAGTCTGTCAAGTGATCCTCCTGTTCTCGCCATATCATTAGAACCGCAAATGCTTCCGAGTATGTCTGAGGTTGACTGTACATGTTGCACAACAAATGAGGAGCGCAGGACCCAAGCGTATACAACATTGCAACATGGATAAGATGTTTCTGCTGTAGTAAATCTTTCTTAAGAAAGTAAATCCAGTTGTTAAGTATACACACTATGCTGTTGCCTAAAGAACAACTTTTATAGTCTGTCTGCCAGCAGTTAACCAGATTAATCATGTCTCAGCATGCATAAGACAGCATTTTCATAGTACCTACAATGGTGCATGAAAGTTTGTGAACCCTTTAGAATTTTCTATATTTCTGCATAAATATGACCTAAAACATCATCAGATTTTCACACAAGTCCTAAAAGTAGATAAAGAGAACCCAGTTAAACAAATGAGACAAAAATATTATACTTATTATACTTGGTCACTTTATTTATTGAGGAAAATGATCCAATATTACATATTAGTGAGTGGCAACAATTATGTGAACCTTTGCTTCAGTATCTGGTGTGACCCCCCTGAGCAGCAATAACTGCAACTAAACGTTTTCTGTAACTGTTGATCAGTCCTGCACACCAGCTTGGAGGAATTTTAGCCCATTCCTCCGTACAGAACAGCTTCAACTCTGAGATGTTGGTGGGTTTCCTCACATTAACTGCTCCCTTCAGGTCCTTCCACAACATTGCGATTGGATTAAGGTCAGGACTTTGACTTGGCCATTCCAAAACATTACCTTTATTCTTCTTTACCCATTCTTTGATAGAACGACTTGTGTGCTTAGGGTCGTTGTCTTGCTGCATGACCCACCTTCTCTTGAGATTCAGTTCATGGACAGATGTCCTGACTTTTTCTTTAGAATTCTCTGATTATAATTCAGAATTCATTGTTTCATCAATGAGGGCAAGCACGTCCTGGCCCCCCAGAAGATGCAGATGCAGCAAAACAGGCCCAAACCATGATACTACTACCACCACCATGTTTCACAGATGGGATAAGGTTCTTATGCTGGAATGCAGTGTTTTCCTTTCTCCAAACATAACGCTTTTCTTTTCAAGCAAAAACTTCTATTTTGGTCTCATCCGTCCACAAAACATTCTTCCAATAGCCTTCTGGCTTGTCCACATGATCTTCAGCAAACTTCAGGCGATCAGCAATGTTCTTTTTGGAGAGCAGTGGCTTTCTCCTTGCAACCGTGCCATGCACACCATTGTTGTTCAGTGTTCTTCTGATGGTGGACTCATGAACATTAACATTAGCCAATGTGAGAGAGGCCATCAGTTGTTTAGAAGTTACCCTGGGCTCCTTTCTGACCTCGCCAATTAGTACATGCCTTACTCTTGAAGTGATCTTTGTTGGTTGACCACTCCTGGTGAGGGTAACAATGGTCTTGAATTCCCTCCATTTGTACACAATCTGTCTGACTGTGGATTGGTGGAGTCCAAACTCTTGAGAGATGGTTTTGTAACCTTTTTCAGCCTGATAAGCATCAACTCTGAGGTCCTCAGAAAGCTCCTTTGTTTGTGTCATGATACACTTCCACAAACATGTTGTGAAGAGCAGACTTTGATAGATCACTGTTCTTTAAATAAAACAGGGTGCCCACTCACACCTGATTGTCATCCCATTGATTGAAAACACCTGACTCTAATTTCACCTTTAAATCAACTGCTAATCCTAGAGGTTCACATACTTTTGCCACTCACTAATATGTAATATTGGATTATTTTCCTCAATAAATAACTGACCAAGTATAATATTTTTGTCTTATTTGTCTACCTGGGTTCTCTTTATTTACTTTTAGGACTTGTGTGAAAATCTGATGATGTTTTAGGTCATATTTATACAGAAATATAGAACATTCTAAAGGGTTCACAAACTTTCAAGCATCACTGTACATTGAGTTCATACAAAGCGCCATGGCGGCAGCCTGTTTGGATGCTGCTACTGATGTGCGTCCCTTGTGATTTTAATAAATAATTGATGTAGACAGTTTGTACTGTAAACTGGTTATACTTCTGATATTAAGCAGTGACACATGCAGGTTAAAGAATAAATGAAGTCATGTTAACAGCTTTAGTTTAGAGCTAGAAAAACCGCTGTGAGTCTGCAGAGAACTTGTGTGCTCATGTACGTGTTTTAATATGTGGTCATATTGCCATAATGTTCATTCCTAGGTAAGTTAAGAGAGTATTTTGTCTGAGGAAACCACTGAGCTGTTGATTTGTTATGAACTCTTGTTGTTTAGATTTGAGGAGACAGCGTGGTCTGATCCAAATGACTGCTCCCAGACCAGACAGCCTGTCGTCATGTCCAACTCCAACAACTTCTCTGTGGACATCCGCATGCCAGGAGTCCTCCCAAAAGCGGTAAGATTCATGAGATTTGGTTTTGTTTGGTCTTTAATATGTAAAGCAAATACACTATATGGACAAAAGTATGGGGCCACCTCTTAATCACTGAATTCAGGTTTCATTCAGTCCCATTGGTGTATAAAATCAAGCACTTGGCCATGCAGTCTGCTGTTACAAACATTTGTGAAAGAATGGGCCATTCTAAGGAGTGCCAGCTTGGCACTGTAATAGGATGCCACAGTTGCCAGATTGTGAAATTTCTTCCCTCCCAACTGTGTGTGGTATTATTGAGGCGTGGAAGTGTTTAGGAATCACTGCAATTCAACCACAAAGACCATGTATGGTTACTGAGCGAGGTTGCCAAATCCTGAGGCATGTAGTGCATTAAAGCCGCCAGACCTCTGCTGCTTTGGGGCATTATCATCATGGCCAAGCAGCTACATACAAGCCTTACGTCACCAAGCAAATTGTGTGGAAGGAGTGGTGTAAAGCACACCTTCACTGGACTCTTCTGCCAGTCTGATGGACCAGTCAGGAAAACATTACCTACCTAACTGTAAAGTTTGGTGGAGGAGGGCTAATGCTATGGGGTTGTTTCTCAGGGGTTGGCCTGGGCTCCTTAGTTCCAGTGAAGGGAAATCTTAATGCGTCAGCATACCAAGACTTTTTGGACAATTGTATGAGTCTAACTTTGTGAGAATAGTTTAGGAAGGCCATTTTCTGTTCTTGACTTTTCCCTAGTGCACAAAAGCAAGGTCCATAAAGGCATGGTTGGGTGAGTTTGGTGTGGAAGACCTTGACTGGCCCACATATAGTCCTGACCTCAACCTCCTCAAACACTTTTGGGGTGAACTGTGACAGAGATTGCAAGTCAGACCCTCTTGTCTAATGGCATCTGATCTCACAAATGCTCTTCTGGATGAATGGGCAAAAATTCTCACAGACACAGTAGCCCAAAATCTTGTAGAACACCTTCTAAGAAGAGTGGAAGCTGTTCTGGCTTCACAGGAGAGACCAACTCCATATTTATGCCTATGGATTTAGAATGGGATTTCATAAAAGCTCATGTAGGTGTCCCAATTTTTTGGCCATATTTTGTATCAAGATAAAAATCAGTTCAGTTAGATCAACTTTAATGCCTGATTTATCATTCGTAATGAAAAGACTTCAGGTCGAACACAGAGGTGAAATGGCAGACTGGTAAATCATTGCAGCTTTCTTGCACAGGTCAGACATGTTCTGAAAGTTTTGAAACATACCGAATTTATAGACAGTTCTGTCCATATGTGCAAAACATGCTCATCTGCAAAATGTATGCAAGTCTTATTGCTTTATAACCTGCACCTATGCAGCCTCCCTAATGCATGGACTCTTAGAAGAAAGCTCCAGGTCTACATTTTTTTGCAAGCCAAGATTACAAACACTAATTCAAAATTGAAATACAGTGGTGTGAAACAGTGTTTGCCCCCTTCCTGATTTCCTGTTTTTTTTTGCATGTTTGTCACACTTAAGTGTTTCGGAACATCAAACCTATTTAAATATTAGTCAAAGCCAACACAAGTAAAGTTTTTACATGAAGGTATTTATTATTAAGGGAGAAAAAATCCAAACCTACTTGGCCCTGTGTGAAAAAGTGTTAAAACATAACTTCACTATGGTTTATCACACCTGAGTTCACTGTCTCTAGCCACACCCAGGCCTGATTATTGCCACACCTGTTCTCAGTCAGGACATCACTTAAATAGGACCTGCCTGACAAAGTGAAGTACACCAAAAGGTTCTTAAAAGCTACACGTCAAGCCGAGATCCAAAGAAATTCAGGAACAATTGAGAAAGAAAGTAACTGAGAACTATCAGTCTGGAAAGGGTTATAAAGCCAGCGAACCACAGTGAGAGCCATTATCCACAAATGGCGAAGACATGGAACAGTGGTGAACCTTCCCAGGAGTGGCCGGGTGACCAAAATTACCCCAAAAGTGCAGCGACGACTCATCCAAGAGGTCACACAAGACCCCACAACAACATCCAAAGAACTGCAGGCTTCATTTGCCTCAGTTAAGGTCAGTGTTCATGCCGCCACCATAACAAAGAGACTGAGCAAAATGGCAGAGTTCCAAGACGAAAACCACTGCTGAGAAAAAGAACATTAAAGCTTGTCTCAGTTTTTCCAGGACACATCTTGATGATCCCCAGGACTTTTGGGAAAACATTGTGTGGACTGACGAGACAAAAGTTGACTCTTTGGAAGGTGTGTGTCCCATTACATCTGGCGTAAAAGTAACACAGCATTTCAGAAAAAGAACATTATAGCAACAGTAAAATATGGTGGTGGTAGTGTGATGGTCTGGGGCTGTTTTGCTGCTTCAGGACCTGGAAGACTTGCTGTGATAAATGGAATTATGAATTCTGCTGTCTACCAAAAAATCCTGAAGGAGAATGTCCGGCCATCTGTTGGTGACCTCAAGCTGAAACGAACTTGGGTTCTGAAGCAGGACAAGGATCCAAAACACACCAGCAAGTCCACCTCTGAAGGGTTGAAGAAAAACACAATGAAGACTTTGGAGTGGCCTAGTCAAAGTCCTGACCTGAATCCTATTGAGATGCTGTGGCATGACCTTAGAAAGGCCGTTCATGCTGGAAAACTCTCCAATGTGGCTGAATTACAACAATTCTGCAAAGATGAGCAGCCAAAATTCCTCCACAACGCTGTAAAAGACTCATTGCAAGTTATAACAAACGCTTGATTGCAGTTGTTGCTGCTAAGGGTGGCCCAACCAGTTATTAGCTTTAGGGGGCAATCACTTTTTCACACAGGGCCATGTAGGTTTGGATTTTTTTCTCCCTTAATAATAAACACCTTCATTTAAAAACTGCATTTTGTGTTTACTTGTGCTGTCTTTGACTAATATTTAAATTAGTTTGATGTTCCGAAACACTTAAGTGTGACAAACATGCAAAACAAATAGGAAATCAGGAAGGAGGCAAACACTTTTCCACACCACTCTACCTACACGTTTATGATTTGATGCATATCCACTGCAGTGTAATGTAATTCTCTTCTGTTTTAATTTGAAGTGTTCACACTGATTTTTATTACATTGCGTCACATATATTTTTGGATCTTGCTGAAAGTGCCAGATGGAATAGATTGTACTTGATCGCAGTGCTGCATTGGCACGCACCAGACTGGCTGGCTGTTTTATGACGGTGCTGAAGCTGTCTCAGCTCAGGAACTGGCCAGCTTGGCCTGGACTGGATCTCCTGCAGTGTTTGTGTACTCTGTATCGATCTGGCTCTAATGTAGTCATTAAAGCTTGACTCATTGGTGCAGTCCAATGCTAATTGACCCTCGGGGTTGGCTCAATGGCTGCTGCACTGGTGTCTATGACATAGCCGGACCTCATCTCCCAAATGAGGGGAAAGATGAAGAAGTCTAATGAAGTTGGTGAAAACGAGAGCGCTTTAGTGCTTCTCCGTCTTTCTTGCATGTGAACGTCTCAAAAGCTGGGGAGGGGCCGGTGGACTGCTGCTATTATTATTCTCCTTACAGCTCTATGACTCATCCGCAAGTGATTCATCGCACTCTCGTTGATAACACTGCTGGGAGGTGGGGGATGTGGATGCGAATATCACAGAGGAAACAAGTCCTGAGCCCGAACGGCCAAATCATCTGTACTGAGATATTGATCAGCTTGAGATGACCTTTCCCCTCTGCTTTGACTGAAGTTGCTTTCACCTTCTGTTGCTCCTCTGCCATTCGGTTTACTTTGTCTTTTTTATTTTTATTTTGAGCTTTGTCTGCTGATCAGTTCCTCACAACTCAGGGGTTAAGATAATAGTACATCAGTAGTGGCATTACATTGAGAGTTTCTATCATTAACAGCCAATCGGCTCCAAGATTGATTGGCACCTTTGCAGTTACTACTCAAAGACTCAGTCTTTCATGGATGCTGCTTTTGTACCAGATCGTAATTATAATCACCTGTTGACATTACCTGTTTGATATCACAACATTATTTAGTTGTTTTTTTACTTAATTACTAGTGCTAAATCGCCTCGTCCCAACTTTTCTTGTAATATGTTGCAGGCTTGAAGTGTAGGAATGGATGGTTATTAACAAATGCAGTTGATTAAAAAGAAACTGGGTTCAAACTGTCTGCAATGAAATAAAAGTCAAAGGAAATGTAAGAAACACTGCATTTAGCATTTTCTATACTTTTTTGGGTTTGGGGTTGTAATGGTATATGGTATGTTTTATGAAATACACCATACCAATATTGTAATATGTTAGTTTGCTGTATTGCTCACACCTAAGCTTCTTTAATCTTCTTCAGATGCCTCAAATGATGTGTAACTTCATTATAGCTGCATGTAAAACCAAGCTTATTCAGCCTTGTTCCTCTAAAGCACGAAATTTGTGGTCTAGATGATGACCAAAAGCTCTAGCAGTTGCAGCTTTCACTGCAAATGACTTGCTGTCATGTTTGTTAGTAATGTCACCCAGTGGCTGTTTTGCAGTGAACACCTCCCCTTCAGACGCACCTTTGTGTTGTGCCATATGAGTCATTTGAAGAATTTCTAAAGTCATTTGCTGATGAAGAAAGATATTTTTAGCAACATGCTCTGTCTTGTCTAAGCTGGACGGGTATAAAGGGATCAGGGATGGAGAGACTAATAGAATCCTTTGAGGGCAGGACCCATCCTGCCATCTACATTATTGGATTAAGCGCATTGTCTTGACCAGCTTGCATGTGGCCTGTCACGTAAGGCTGACAAAGGACAGTGCGATTTGAATTGTGATCAAGAGCTCCTGTGTTGGAGCTCATCCGAATCCCATCACCAGTCCACTTGCCTCTCTCTGGCTGGTTGTTGAATTAGAGATGCGTTTAGGGATGTCGAGGCAGAAGCTGGCTGAGTCATAATTATGTGTTTCACTCGCAGGGAAATGAAGACTGGGGGAGGTGGATTGACCCTTAAATGTTACAATATTTACACGTCACTCCATAGTGTAGTATTTTGACAGCAACAAAGCGTTGTCTGCAGATAAATACAGTGTAGTTAACAACTGACAACATGATACATGAATGCTGTCAGTACAGCCACAGTCCAAACACTCCTGACTCATTACTGGTGCAAAAGCCAGAGGAACCAAATTTGTCTTAGATATACTAGGGCAACACAATTCATCAACAATAATCATGTTTGCAGTATTTTAAATAACAGAAAATCATGTATAATCCCAGCACTTTGTAGAAATGTATCCTCTGTTCTGAGGAATAAAGTGGTCGCTGTGTCAATAACAAGCATAAGTCAAATCCCAAGAATCAATGTGGTGGCGTAAACTAGAAAGAGTTATTCATAACAAAAGTAATCTCAGAAACTGAAGCATAAAACAAAATGAGTGCAGGTGTACACTGTTTAACGACTGCGTTGCGTTCTATGAAACGGGGCATTGACCAGATTGGATGCTGACCAGACACTGCCATAGTCACATAGCCTTTTTAGGTTACAGTAGTGTAAATATTAAGGGTATTTTTGCTAGAAACTTGCCTGTAAACGATATGTAAACGCGCCAAACAGTGGAGTCTTAGACCACCATTAGATTTGTTGTTTTTGCAATGGTATAATGAACAGTACAGTGGGGAAGAAAAGTATTTAGTCAGTCACTGATTGTGCAAGTTCTCTGACTGTAATTTTCATCATAGCTACACTTCAACTATGAGGAAATCACATTGTAGGATTTTTAAAGCATTTAATTGTAAATTATGGTGAAAAATAAGTATTTGGTCAATAACAAAAGTTCAGCTCAGTGCTTTGTAACATAACCTTTGTTGGCAATGACAGAGGTCAAGTCCTGTAAGTCTTCACCAGGTTTGCACAGACTGTAGCTGGTGTTTTGGTCCGTTCCACCATGCAGATGTCCTCTAGAGCAGTGATGTTTTGGGGCTGTTGCTGGGCAACACGGACTTTTAACTCCCTCCACAAATTTTCTATGGGGTTGAGGTCTGGAGACTGGCTAGGCCCCTCCAGGACCTTGAAATGCTTTTTACGGAGCCACTCCTTCGTTGTCCGAGCGGTGTGTTTGGGATCATTGTCATGCTGGAAGACCCAGCCACGTTCCATCTTCAATGCTCTCAGTGATGGAAGGAGGTTTTGTCTTAAACTCTCACGATACATGGCCCTGTTCATTCTTCCCTTAACACGGATCAGTCGTCCTGTCCTCTCTGCAGAAAAACAGCCCCAGAACATGATGTATCCACCCCCATACTTCACAGTAAGTATGGTGTTCTTGAGATGTAAATCAACATTCTTTTTTCTCCAAACACGACGAGTTGAGTTTTTATCAAAAAGTTCTGTTTTTATACCACATGATATTCTCCCAATCCTCTTCCGAATCATCCATATGCTCTCTGGCAAACTTCAGATGGGCCTGGACATGTACTGGCTTAAGCAGGGGGGCACGCCTGGCACTGCAGGATCTGAGTCCCTCTCGGCGTGGTGTTTTACTGATGGTAGCCTTTGTTACTTTGGTCCCAGCTCTCTGCAGGTCAATCATCAGGTCCCTGGGATCTTGTTCTGGGATTTTTGCTCACCGTTCTCATGATCATTTTGGCACATGGGATGAGATCTTGTGTGGAGCCCCAGATTGAGGGAGATTATCAATGGTCTTGTATGTCTTCCATTTTCTTACAATTGCTCCCACAGTTGATTTATTCACACCAACCTGCTTGCCTATTGTAGATTCACTCTTCCCAGTCTGCAGGTCTACAATTTTCTTTCTGGTGTCCTTCGACAGCTCTTTGGTCTTGGCCATGGTTGAGTTTTTGGAGTCTGACTGTTTGAGTCTGTGGACAGATAACGAGGTCAAACAGGTGCCATTAATACAGGTAACGAGTGGAGGACAGAAGAGCTTCTTAAAGAAGTAGTTACAGGTCTGTGAGAGCCAGAAATCTTGCTTGTTTGTGGGTGACCAAATACTTATTTTCCCCCATGATTTACAATTAAATTCATTCAAAATCCTACAATGTGATTTCCTGGATTTTTCTTCTCATTTTGTCTCTCATAGTTGAAGTGTATGTATGATGAAAATTACAGACCTCTCTCATCTTTCTAAGTAGGAGAACTTGCACAATAAGTGGCTGACTAAATACTTTTTTGCCACACTGTATATAACATATTGTTGATGGTTGAACCCCAAAATTTCAACCATGGATTTGTCATTCCGAAATGGTTTCTTGGCTGCTGCCTTTCCAAAAAAAATTATTCCTGGTCAAGCTTTTTCGAACTGTGTAAGGCTAACTGTGATGAAGCTGCCAGATGCTGCTAATGCTCAAGTGTAAGGGGGGGTCCCACTAAATACTAGCCACTGTAGCCTATGGAAGCTGTTTTCAGTTTTTGTTTTTTTTTTCCTTCTTTTTTTTAAATACTGCACACACATTCCCTGTACTTTCTGGTCCTATTTTATTAAAGAGACTGATCAATAATTACATATGGTCATTATACCATTGCTAGAATAATGGTACATCTATTCTAATGGGGGTCTACGACCTTTGCACATGCTGTATAATTAATTGTTGCTTTTTGCTGTGTAGTGATAGAGGTTCTTGTTTTTGCAGTCTGACGCCTACTTCTGCGTGGCCGCTCCTGTACCAACATCGAGGGAAGTTTACATAGGTGAGTGACAGCTGATCACTGTTTATAAAGAAATCTAACCAACGAAAAGGGCTGAGAGATTGCAGGGATGGTTATGTGGTGGATTTAATTGGTTGTATCTGGAATACGTTTCTGTACTTTTTTTTTCAAATGTCTCTCTTAGTCAAAATATCACAGCCCACATTTACATTAGCAGAGAATCCATCCATGAGCATTAAATTTCGTCAATTGCATCATAGGGAAGGCCTGTAAATTGGGTCTTATCTTCTTTCCACATACAGGTTTTGAAATGAGGTTCCAGTGGTTATTGGTTACGCATTTCTTAATGTATCGGTGCTTATCTTTTGTCCGTGTAGATCTTTGCACAGTCAGCAAGACACAAAAATATCTTATAATGCGAAATTGACCTATAACCGTACGGCTGGCTGCTGTTTCCTGCTGCTCCGTGAGACTAAGCTCACAGAGTGTGTTTACCCAGTCCCCGCAGAACGAGATTACCGCTCATTCAGTCACATTCTTCCTGCAGCCTCACTGGCACGACCATAAAGACAGCGCGTCTCCAGGACTGTTAAATTATATTGGACAGACTCTCACACAGAAGCAGAGGGAATCGCATCATGGTGCTTCACAACTGAAGCCAGAGCCCTATTTGCCATCACTTGTGCTCAGTTTTACTGAAAGCCTTGCCAAATATGATTTTTCACCTTGTATTAATCGGGAAAGAATCGTTAATGCTGTAAGGATTTCATTTGCCAGATTGGTCCTGTAAGTCAGTCAACAGCCAGCTTGTTTATAGCCGCTTTCGCACCAAACAGTTTTAGGTACTGATTTGGGAGGAACTATCCTTTGCAGAGGTCCCTGGAGAACTACATTCATTTCAGGACTTTTTAGGTTTGCGTTCACCCTGCCAGTGGGAACACTGACCAATCACTATACACTTGCGTCACTACGTCTGGAGCAATCACCACATACTGATGTCACTCAGGGTTGTTATGTGCTGAGAAAAGTCCATACCCTGAAGTAGGAGCTGAAAAAAGTCTCTAAACATGCCATTCTAAGACCTATAACTGTTCCCAGTTCCTGTGGTGCGGGCATGCGACAAAGAGGGCAAAAGCTGTTTCAAGGGTTTTTTAATTTCTGATATTTAATAGCTTTCTGTAATTTATTTCTTGCTACAAAGGGCATGTGGAAACCTGTATGTCTTGTAATTGAAATATAGGCTGAATTGTTGAGTTGCATCCTAACAACAATGGCAATATGGATCGTTATTTTCTGACAAATATGGTGAAATACAGATGCTATTATTGGATATCAGTGATACAGCAGTTATTAGAGAACTGGTAGACATCATTGTTCTTGACTTTCTCATAACAGATTAGCCTTTTAAACTACCTGCTGACTAGTCTGTTCAAAAATATGCCTTTTGGCCCTTTCCTAGCCTGTACAGTGTAGTGTTTGGAGGTACTGAATAGACAGTAACATTTACATTTATGTCATTTACAATTAACAGACACTCGGAGCGACTTAGTCCAAGCAATTGGGGGTAAAGAGCCTTGCTCAAGGACCCAACAGTGGCAGCTTTGGCGGAGTGGCAGCTAGGCTACCGCAGTGCCATAACACAATGTTTTATACTGACTTAATGGTTAAATTGTAGAATATCTTAGAATATTGAGTGAAATAGAAGAAAGTCGACTGAGAAACTGTCTTGATCGCAAATAAAATTGACAGGTTTGGTTGAAAATCGCTCATGATCAATGGTGAGATAAAGTAAAGATTACCAAGTCTCCTCTGTAATTCAGCCGTGTCATTTCCTGCTTATTTTGTTGACTTGGCCAACAAAAAACCTTATACTTTGACTGTGAGAAGTTTCATGCTGTTGAGTAAGAATGCATAATAAAATAAAGAAAGTGAGTATCAGGCAGGGCCTCAGAGTGGAGCTTGGGGAGCAAAAGCTTGAACTCTGTGCACACTGAAAGTGGTTGCATGTGGTTTAGGTAGTATTTTGAAAAGAGAATGCAAGAACCCCCAAGATGCGAAAGCATTTTGACATTTGACATTTATCCAGAGCGACTTACAAGTTATACAGTCTTACAATTCAAGCAATTGTGGGTTAAGGGTCTTGCTCAAGGACCCTACAGTGGCAGCTTGGCAAAGGTGGGATTTGAACCTTGGATTTTCTGGTCTATAGGCCAGTACTTTACCCGCTAGGCTACCACAGTCCAGAGAAAGACATTGTTGAACGTGGAACAGTGATGCCAACTCATTGAGACGATCACCACCTCACCACCTTCCTCTTGCTAAGTATCCTCAGATTCTCCATAAAAGATGCTATTTAAATGGAATACACATGACTTCCACCAACTACTCCAAATAAGAGCCTTAAATAACAGAACATGTGATTAAGAAATTGCACGAGACAAGTCAGTACTCTGGCGAGTGGGCTCACAAGCTCCATGACTTTGACTCCATGACTTTAGTTCGCTCTTAGATTTATCATCTACGTCGCCCAAGGAGGTTGGGTCCCTTTTTGAGTCTTGGTCCTCCCAAGGTTTCTTCCTAGAACTAGGGAGTTTTTCCTTGCCACTGTCGCTCTAGGCTTGCTCAATTTGGGATTGGACGTAGTTATTAGGAGATAATCTAAACTTGTAAAGTTGCTTTGAGACAATGCTCCATTGTAAAAAGCACTATATAAATAAATCTGACTTGACTTGACTTGACAAGCAGTGCGGTGCTGGATCAAGGATGTGTGAAGGACTGAGAGAGTTTGAATAACATTCTATCATTTATTTTAACCATCAGAAAGTAATTAAAAGGCTGTTTATTTCCTTCTACATCCTGGTCTGTGCAGAAATGATCTCCAGAGACATTACACAAGCAGCATGTAATCTATTCATGTAAAGTTTGGATATTCATTTTTACGTGTCATTAAAAAACAAAAATGAAACTGAAAATAAAAAAACAACAGTTTTTTTTGGTTTTCAGGCTTTTGACGGACTGTTTGGCCAGTGGTATTTATGTTGGCGCATCACTAGTATTGAGACATATGGCTGGATTTGAGTGTTTGCCTGTGCATGTGAGAACTTCAGGTTTAATCCTGCTGCAGTTTACACTCGCACCATCAATAAAGTGCAGTGAATCAGGTCCCGTAGCAGTCATCATGCCAACATGTTGCCTGGTAATATAGTTTACAACATAGAGTTGGAGTGTATGATATTTAAAGGGCTCTGACTTTATTTCACTCACTCAAGTGAAAAAAATTGCCCATTAAACAGGGAGTAGGGTGAATGGGTCAGATGTGAGACGGATTACAAGCAGCTCTGCTGAAATGCCTGCTACCGAAAGGTCAACTTTTAGATCATAATCTTTCTCAATTATCCACCACTTTACTTCACTAGGCGTGATCGCTTTAAATATTTCAAACTGGGATTATTCCCACCCAAATGACACTTTATTTCCACCCACATTCAAGCCAGAGTCTCCAGTCATGCATTCTATATGTAAACAACAATTATTGAGAAGCTATAATGCATTAATTGCATCACCTCTAACATGGGAAGTCTTTATAAAGAACTGTAATTCCTATAAGGATCACCTGACTACCCTGTACCAGTGAATCAAAGCTGGATGTGATGATGTGTACCGTAACTTTGTAGTAATTGCGGCAATTTGAATGCAATGTGCTAATGTAATAAGGGCATAAAAAACAGTTTTAACACGGTCTTATTAGTGATGGACTGCAGTGTACCTTCATTGTAGAAAGAGGCAGTTGTAAGAAATAGCAAGTCATCCTAAGTTGGGAGTTTTAAGTGTGTCATTAACCCTTTTGCCAGTGATTAATTGTAGTGTGCCAGTTGGAGAATGTACGAGCTGAGCATGCTCAAATACAGGCAATACTGGTTTGGCTGGAGAAGGGGCTGGTGCATGAAACGGTATCTGAAGTTTTTTTCTGTTTCCTGATGATGTTTGTATAGCTGCCAGAACTGAAAATGTATTTTTTTTTAGTAATAAGACTTGGTGTTGCTTGTTACCGATACCAAAATGATACCTTGTGTTTGTAAAAATAAACAGACTTGACAGGAAGAAATATTAATGAACAAATTTTCTTTAACCCAGGAGTCGTTGCAGTCTACACAGTTCACGTTGTTGAGTTTGAGTCCCAGTGGTGGCTTCCGGCCAGGTCGGTGTCGCATGCAGGCACGGTGGGCTGTGTGTCATAGTCTCTTTTCGACCAAAACAAAATTTGATCCTTTGGTTCATTTAGAAAAAAAAATGGGTACCAAGGTTCTAAGAATCCGGAACAGAGCCAGTTTAAAAACCAGGGTTAATTTAATCGAAAAGGGCTATGAGGGAAGGATGTGGTTCGGAATCTGAAATGGTGAAACCAAAGGATTGGTTCTTTAGCATAAACCATGACATTTACAACATTTAGCAGACGCCCTTATCCAGAGCGACTTACAATTGGTACAATCTTACAATCCAAGCAATTGTGGGTTAAGGGTCTTGCTCAAGGACCCAACAGTGGCAGCTTGGCAGAGGTGGGATTTGAACCCTGGACCTTCTGGTCCAAAGTCCAGTACCTTAACCGCTAGGCTATCACAGTCCCAATGACAACGTATGTACACTAAACAACTGAAAACTTTTTTTTTCATAAAACTTAAATGGAAACAGTTACATAGTACCCCTCTGTCTTCTTCTCACAGATAGTTAGTCTATTGTTGATTTCTGGTTGCAGTAACAGCACACATGCTCACACATGGTCTAGTCTGTTCACCCCGCTATTTTGTCACTATCGTTTAGTTCCGCTGTGTGACGCCCTCCGTTGATGATGAATGCTCATTAATGTTCAAAAGTGGTTTAAACACGAGCTGGGTCTAGGTTCTAAGAATCCTGAACATAACCCGTTCAAGAAGCAGGGTCAATTTCATCAGTAAGGACTATGAGGGAAAGGGATATTCTGACTCTGAGCAGGATAAATTGGTTTAAAATGTGAACAACCCAAAAAAAACCCAACAAAATCAAAAACGAATAAAACTAATGTTTCATCATGCTACTACCATAGGGGAGGAACTGCTGCTGTTTACTTTATTGAAGTAAAACCATATGGGAAACCTCTGACATGTTATGCATGCTCTCTACAATATATAATATATGCTTGAAAGTTTGTGTATCATGGCACAAACAAAGGAGATTTCTGAGGACCTCAGAAAAAGTTGTTGATGCTCATCAGGCTGGAAAAGGTTACAAAACCATCTCTAAAGAGTTTGGAGTCCACCAATCCACAGTCAGACAGATTGTGTACAAATGGAGGAAATTCAAGGCCACTGTTACCCTCCCCAGGAGTGGTGGACCAACAAAGATCACTCCAAGAGCAAAGCGTGTAATAGTTGGCGAGGTCAGAAAGGACCCCAGGGTAACTTCTAAGCCACTGAAGGCCTCTCTCACATTGGCTAATGTTAATGTTCATGAGTTCACCATCAGAAGAACACTGAACAACAATGGTGTGCATGGCAGGGTTGTAAGGAGAAAGCCACTGCACTCCAAAAAGAACATTGCTGCTCGTCTGCAGTTTGCTAAAGATCATGTGGACAAGCCAGAAGGCTATTGGAAGAATGTTTTGTGGATGGATGAGACCAAAATAAAAATTTTTGGTTTAAAAGAAAAGCATTATGTTTGGAGAAAGGAAAGCCGTGCATTCCAGCATAAGAACCTTATCCCATCTGTGAAACATGGTGGTGGTAGTATCATGGTTTGGGCCTGTTTTGCTGCGTCTTGGCCAGGACGGCTTGCCATCACTGATGGAACAATGAATTCAGAATTATATCAGAGAATTCTAAAGGAAAATGTCAGGACATCTGTCCATGAACTGAATCTCAAGCGAAGGTGGGTCATGCAGCAAGACAACGACCCTAAGCACACAAGTCGTTCTACCAAAGAATGGTTAAAGAAGAATAAAGTTCATATTTTGGAATGGTCAAGTCAAAGTCCTGACCTTAATCCAATCGAAATGTTGTGGAAGGACCTGAAGCGAGCAGTTAATGTGAGGAAACCCACCAACATCCCAGAGCTGAAGCTGTTCTGTACGGAGGAATGGGCTAAAATTCCTCCAAGCTGGTGTGCAGGACTGATCAACAGTTACAGGAAATGTTTAGTTGCAGTTATTATTATTATTTATGCAGAAAATAAAGAAAATTCTAAAGAGTTAACAAATGTTAAAGCACCGCTGTATAATATAATGTACTCATTGACCCAAAAAAAAACAAAAAACGCACCTAGATAGAAATGTTTTTTGATGTTTTAGATTGCTGCGGCCCAAGAGGGTGACTCCTTTCAGTTGTACAGTGTATATTGGATTATGTACCAAATTCTGAGAATTTTTGAACAGATTTTATAGCCTGCAGAAACAAATTTTGGATCACTCTGTATTCCTCGAAGGTCATCCATCATGGGTTGTATAGCTCTCACTGCTGGTTTGTGTGTGTACAATGACATACAATGTCACTTGTGCCTTGTGTTCATGACTTTCCTTTACGGCTATTGTTACGCAAAGCGGAGCTCATCCTTCACTATTAGCTGTTTGACATCTTTCACGCCCACGCACCCCATCAGCCGCAGATGCATTCACGCTCGGTTCCTCTCAGAAGTGATTCAGCAGTCTGCCTAGCATTTCTCTCCATCCTCTGAGCTCTACCCCTTTTTTGTAGTGGAATCAAATGAACAGGTTGAAGCAGCTACGTGTGAGAAAATGGGAAACGCAATATTGTGCATTAGTGCTTAGCTTTGACTAATCTCCCAATAAATCGCAGACGTAGGTTTCTGCTTTAAAAGCAAAAACGTGCTGTTCCAGGCCAGTTAACACCAGTGAACAGCGAGAGGAAGCACTAAGCCGATTTTTGGAGGACGTATTGTGATTAACTCAGGCAAAGTGCTTTAACAAGGGGTTTATTTGAATTCTTCCAGTAGTTGCTTTTTATTTGTGTTTGGTGCACTTTAAATAACCTGGACCCTGTGCACTGTGAAATGGACCCATTTTGGATGTGGAGTATACTTATTTGTTCATTTTAATAGACATATATATGCACAGACTGTTTAAAGTCGCTATACTAATATAATAATAAGTAAGTGCTTATATATTAATATATAGAGTTTAACGACCAATTCATCAGTGTCACATTCTCTTTAACGATCGATGTCTTTTAATTAATCATAACAAATTATAATAGGAATTTTTTTTTTACTCTGTATGTTGCAGCTGGTCAAAAAAAAAGTATATTAATTCTATAGTAAATATATATTTTAAATATATATTCAATTTGATATATATTTATCCTAGCATAAATATTATGTTATATTCTGATTGTTGATTTATTTTGCATTAAGTTACTTATGCATAAGTAGGAACTACGTCTTTTATGTGTCACAATTTTCTCTCCCAAAAGTTTGTCTGCTTAAAGGTTTAAAGTGTTAAAGCAGGAAATTGCATTAAATGTTCTGGAAACGACTGTTTCTTCAACTGGACTCATTCCCTCGTGGCTGTGTGCAGCCAGTGAGGTATTTGGTTCTGCAGTTTGTGTGTGATTGTCAATGTGTGCTTGTTAATTAATTGTGAATGTGTACATTGTCGTGTACTTGAACAATTCAACAGTGGATTTAATAACTTTGAAGTGCGGTAAGTGCAAAAGAAGGATAAATCCATCAGTAACTGGAGACCCTTGGTGGTGTTTCGTGGAGTGATATGTATAACAGTTTAGGCTTCGTATGCTGTGTAGATGGTAGCATTTCACTTGTTTTTTCAGTGGTATCTCTGACACATTATATAAATGTTTGCATGCAGTTTTCTTTTGAAAATGCTTTTTGTATTTACATTAAAGAAGCCTAAAAAATGTGTCTGTGGTAGTGTTCGGCCAACAACCTGTTTCACGGAATGTAATGCGGTCTAGTGTTGTCATGATACCTGCCTAAAATATCTCGATACCGAATACTGAAATGACACGGCAAAAACCTCAAACATCAGGAAAAGTAGTGGAATCATAGACGATAGAACATGGAACTTAATTTTTCGTTGTTTTTTTTATTTAGTTAAAATCCCAGAAAGACATTATGACAACGAATATGTACATTTTTACCATTAACATGTATAGAGATGTTTGCCACATTGGTAAGTAAATTACAAAGATAAATCCATTTAAGCAATTATTATTGCCCTTAACGTCCTTGTCAAAGTCAGATGGTTAAAAAGATCAACTGTCACATAACGGATCTCATTCATCTGATTTATATTTGAAGGCATGAAGGTATCTGACATGATGTTATCTATCATATTCACTAACCCTCCACTCTGTGAGCTTTTGGAACAAGGAAGTGTTGTCTCCCATGGTGTGTGTAGGTTTAAATCATACTTTGCAGACTGCTTTTGTTGTATTCATGGGCTTAATATAATTCCATGTTTCACTTCTTGCATGTATTTTCTCTGCAAGCTGTGGACGGTACGCAAAAGCGTTGGTATTGGCAGCCATTAACTCTGTTTTCTTTTCTGATTCACTATGTTTACCTACCTTTCTAGTATCGGTATACTACGCAACACTATGGTTAAAGTAGCTTTGTTAATTTAACCTTTGTAATTATTATTATATAATTAGAATTATGTGTATTCACAGGTGTCTGTGCTTTTATAACTTCATATCTTCATGAGTATAAAAGCTACCAACTTGGCTTTGTGTTGAAACCTGAAAATGAGCAAGCAGGATAACCGTTTACACAGGATTGTTCATTCTTATCTATAAATGAATGCAACTCCTAGTACTCTTATTTTGTATCATGGCCACTGTTTATCATCAGTATGGTGATGTGATATAACCTACGCGTTACGGAAGTGCTGTTTCAGAAAGTGCATTGATAAAGGCTTTAAATGGCTTTTGTGTAGAAGCTCTGTTGTGTGATTCACTTGTCATCTTCTAACACTTATCAGCCTAATCAAAACCGAGGCGCTCGCAGCTGTATTGGGCTTGCTGCAGGATAGATTACATAACGTTGAAAGCAATCCCGCGATGCATAAAGCCAATCAGCGGCTCCTCGTCGCCACATAAGAATGCTCTGATGCTGCTCAGTGAGGCGACTAACGAGCGTATTGATATTAGCCAGCGGCAGCAGTCAGTCTCCAGAATGGCTGTCGTCGGCTTTCTGCACTGTATGTGTGCCTTTAGTGAAAGTGTTTTCGACAGGTGATGACTCTCTTTTGCCTCAGTGACTGTGCACTTGCTCCCAAGCTCTGATTAATGACAAAGTGTTGTGCTTCTTCATTACAGACTTCTCTCACTAAGGACAGTGTGTTAGTGTTGGAATTAATGTTAGATGTTGGTTAAAAGTTATTGGTTGATCGTTTTTGTTTGGATCATTTTTTTTGATATTATGATTGAAAGAGCATTTATATATATATATAGAATATATAATATATAATTAAACAGTGCCTTGCAAAAGTATTCGGCCCCCTTGAACTTTTCAACCTTTTGCCACATTTCAGGCTTTAAAACATAAAGATATTTGAAATTGTAATTTTTTTGTGAAGAATCAACAACAAATGGGACAACAATCGTGAAGTGGAACGAAATTTATTGGATATTTTAAACTTTTTTTAGAAATAAAAACTGAAAAGTAGGGCTTGCAAAATTATTCGGCCCCCTTGCGTAAATACTTTGTAGCGCCACCTTTTGCTGCGATTACAGCTGCAAGTCGCTTGGGGTATGTCTCTATCAGTTTTGCACATCGAGAGAATGAAATTTTTGCCCATTCTTCCTTGCAAAACAGCTGGAGCTCAGTGAGGTTGGATGGAGAGCGTTTGTGAACAGCAGTTTTCAGCTCTTTCCACAGACTCTCGATTGGATTCAGGTCTGGACTTTGACTTGGCCATTCTAACCCCTGGATATGTTTATTTGTGAACCACTCCATTGTAGATTTTGCTTTATGTTTTGGATCATTGTCTTGTTGGAAGATAAATCTCCGTCCCAGTCTCAGGTCTTTTGCAGACTCCCAACAGGTTTTCTTCCAGAATGGTCCTGTATTTGGCTCCATCCATCTTCCCATCAATTTTAACCATCTTCCCTGTCCCTGCTGAAGAAAAGCAGGCCCAAACCACGATGCTGCCACCACCATGTTTGACAGTGGGGATGGTGCATTCAGGGTGATGAGCTGTGTTGCTTTTACGCCAAACATAACATTTAGCATTGTGGCCGAAAAGTTCAATTTTGGTTTCATCTGACCAGAACACCTTCTCCCAGGTGGCTTGTGGCAAACTTTAAACGAGACTTTTTATGGATATCATTGAGAAATGGCTTTCTTCTTGCCACTCTTCCATAAAGGCCAGATTTGTGCAGTGTACGACTGATTGGTATCCTATGGACAGAGTCTCCCACCTCAGCTGTAGATCTCTGCAGTTCATCCAGAGTGATCATGGGCCTCTTGGCTGCATGTCTGTTCAGTCTTCTCCTGAGCTGAAAGTTTAGAGGGACGGCCGGGTCTTGGTAGATTTGCAGTGGTCTGATACTCCTTCCATTTCAATATGATCGCTTGCACAGTGCTCCTTGAGATGTTTAAAGCTTGGGAAATCTTTTAAAAGCTTTAAACTTCTCCACAACAGTATTACGGACCTGCCTGGTGTGTTCCTTGGTCTTCATGATGCTCTCTGCGCTTTAAACAGAACTCTGAGACTATCACAGAGCATGTGCACTTATACGGATTCTATTTATCATCATCAGTCATTTAGGTCAACATTGGATCATTCAGAGATCCTCACTGAACTTCAGGAGTGAGTTTGCTGCACTGAAAGTAAATTGGCTGAATAATATTGCATGCCCCACATTTCAGTTTTTTATGTCTGAAAAAAGTTTAAAATATCCAATAAATTTTGTTCCACTTCACGATTGTGTTCCACTTGTTGTTGATTCTTCACAAAAAATTACAATTTCATATCTTTGTTTAAAGCCTGAAATGTGGCAAAAGGTTGAAAAGTTCAAGGGGGCCGAATACTTTTGCAAGGCACTGTTTATATACACACTTCATTACTACAGTACAGGTCTCGATTTTATTTTTGGTTCTAATTTGATGCTTGATGAAGCTTTGGTTATTTCTGGTCTTGCTGCTGGAATAGCACGGGCTGAGACATTCGTCTTGTGACCAGTCCAAAGACGTGGTTAATTGATTACACAAAATTGGATTGACCTGAGTGTATATATAAATGACTAGTCTAAATGTAACTTTGTGTACAAATGAAACCATGCGTGTGTCACTGAAATGGCTATCAATGCTGATAGCAACGTTAAATAATCATCATCATCATCATCATCATAATAATAATAATAATAATAATAATAATAATAATAAGCTTTATTTATACAGCACTTTTTCAAACGTTTTACAAAGTGCTTTACACTAGCAGAAGTAAAAACAAACAAATACATATAAAATAGTTAAAAACAAAATACATAAAAGAACAATAAAAAACCAGAATTAAATAAAATAGCAATATTTACAAATGCAGTTAAAATCTAAACAGATAAAACATAACGTAATAAGAAAACGTCGCCTTTCCACTCTTTTGCCGGGTAGTCGGTACCTTTTAAATAAAGTGAATGAACAAATTAACTAAACTTATTGTTATGAATTTCTCTTCCACATACTGGCAGACTTGCATTGATCTATGTCAATTTACAATAAAAAAAGGTAAATCACTGGTTATGTTTAACATAAATTGGCAAATTTAAAGTTTTTGCACACCTACATACTCAGTTTATTGAATGATTTACTTATTTTTGGCTTGTAAGCCTCAAACTGAAGGCCTAGCATATAATAGTCATGATACGCCACTGCTTTTTAGGTAATCTGTAGTGAAGAAATGAGTAATTAATTACTTAACTGTTTTTAAAAAGCCAGATGGATGTGGGAAGTAAGCTTTCTTTACAGCAGTAATTACTTGTCAGCAAAATGCAAGTTTTTCTTTCAGTAGCAAAAACTAGACAGCCATATGGATAAGTATTAATTTAGCAACGTTTATTATTTATTTTATTGCATATACTGGTGCAGTGTAGCAAAGGAAACAAACTTCTTTTTTATCCAAATACTTGTTCATGTTTATTAACATGAAAATATTTTTAGCATGTTATACTGACACCATGATTTTAGATTTCACTGCTGATCATCTTGTTCATATTGATTCCTCTCACCTGTCCCATATTTTCTTGATAACAACCCTTTGTCTGAACTCAGTGCCACACTCTTCAGAGTTTGTGCAGTAAAATCTGCCTTTGCTCCCTTAATTATGGAAGCAATTAAGCCTTCATTTTTGGTTGCTTGAGAATATCTGAATATGTTCGCATCACGTGTTTTGAAGGCCATATATTTCCAAAATGCATTTTCATCTGGGAGAAGTGATGTATCATAGGCTGTATGTTCTTCTCTTCCTAGCTCACCAAACGTTGTTGCATTTTGTTCTTTTACAGTAGTTCAGACTCAGCCATCAATCAGATGAGTCAATCCATTATTCATCACTTGATTTTACTTGCCAAGAGAGAGAGAGGCTCATAGAGTGGTGCCAATCAAGATGAGTTTATAGATCTACCACCCATGGTCATTTTCTAATGAATGCCAGGTTGCTGAGCTTGCAGTAGCACAGTGATTAGCTCTGAGTTTACAAACACAGAGCAAAGTGCACTTGAATCCAGTCCCAGTGTGTTGCATGCAGCGCTGTGATAGGGATTGTTGAAAATCTCTGTTATTGTAGCATTATAATTGTAGACATTGCCAACATAGGTTTTATGGAAATAACACTGTATCTTGAATCAGAACGACCATGTGCTGTCAGATGTAAGATGTGGCAATGACACTGGGTCTGGTGATAGGCTGCTGAGCTCACACCAGATACCGAAAACAAAGGTTCACATACTTTTGCCACTCAATAATATGTAATATTGGATCATTTCCCTCAATAAATAAATGACCAAGTATAATATTTTTGTCTCATTTAACTGGGTTCTCTTTTAGGACTTGTGTGAAAATCTGGTGATGTTTTAGGTCATATTTATGCAGAAATATAGAAAATTCTAAAGGGTTCATAAACTTTGAAGCACCACTGTAAGCTGGCAGTGACTTGAGTGTTTATATATGACTATATGACTGTCTTGATGTAAACTTGTGTCTATATGTAACCTTGTGTGTGTCGCTGAAGTGGCCACTGATGCTGATATTGACGTTAAATTAATCAAATCAACACACTGTGGTGGCTTAGCGGTTAGGGTACTGGACCATGAACCAGAAGGTCCAGGGTTCAAATCCCACCTCTGCCAAGCTGCCACTGTTGGGTCCTTGAGGAAAAACCCTTAACCCACAATTGCTTGGATTGTAAGACTGTATCAATTGTAAGTCGCTCTGGATAAGGGCGTCTGCTAAATGCTGTAAATGTAAATGGACTGATCCATGTTTTGGACTGTGGTAGACTAGCGGTTAAGGTACTGGACTATGGACCAGAAGGTCCAGGGTTCAAATCCCACCTCTGCCAAGCTGCCACTGTTGGGTCCTTGAGAAAGACCCTTAACCCACAATTGCTTGGATTGTAAGATTGTATCAACTGTAAGTCGCTCTGGATAAGGGCATCTGCTAAGTGACATAAATGTAAATGCAAAACAATCACACTCCTCTAAATTTCACTTACACTGTGTTTGTCAGAACGTATCTCCATCGTAAATCGTGGCGCACCTGTCCTAACATGCGACTTTCTCTCTTTGTAGTGGACTTTGTGCCTCATGCCACCATGGAAACAGCCCACCACATGCTGTTATATGGCTGCCGAGCCCCCTACTCCACGAAAGGCTACTGGTAAGTCACTCACGTTTCCTGTTCAGAAAAAGATTGATGTTTCTAATACTCGAATTAGACAAGTATTTCATGGCTTCATGTAGTGCAAAGTGAGAAAATTGATTAGCCATTTTCTCCTAATCACAGCTGATAAACAGCCTTGTTGGCCATAATTTATGAACTCTTTTCGAGAGACAAAGAAGCATGGATGAAATAATGAAAATAAATGGAGTGAGCTTATTATGGCAAGCTGTTGGTGAGCTCTAATTGATTGTATTTAGGATTCTACACAGTGTTTGTGTTGCGTGATTAAGAAATTCAAGCAGCTCGCTATTGCGCCGCGTTACAGAGGCAGCAAGTGGGTGGGATGGCTGCTGCCTCCCCGGAGAGAGAGGATGAGCGAGAATGAGTAGGAGAGAGGGGGAAGACGCTAATAAACCCGCCTGTTACCAGGGCAACCACTGCCACCTTGACAACAAGGAATGTGCTGTGGGATTGTGGCTTGGGTGGAGGTGATTTCTCATATCCGCCCCCTTTGCTCTACCCCTTCCACCCCTTTCGCTCCTGTGCCTTGTTCTCTTTGGCCTGTGCCATAGGAGACACAATGAGTACGTGAGAAAAATGGAGTCAGTTTCAGCTCCGACATCACACAAATCGTAAAGCACCTCGGCACCTGGAAGAATGTTCAGCACCTCAGCACAGAAGCCTTAGTTTCAACACTAATGAGACTGCAGCACAAGACCTTTATTGGTTCACTCTTCATTTCTGTCTCTGAAATGGTGAGCGATCTGTTCAAAACTGCCACGGAATCTTTTCTCATACGTCTTTACTCTGTGATGTTTGCTATCTGTGTGCCCGATTGGATTGTATAGCAAACTCAAAGCCTTTTTTTTTTGGTGATGTCTCTGCCCTTGCCTGCTTTTCATAAAAAATTCATCTCCTTTGCTTCTTTGAGGCTCCCTCCTTTCTAGATGACATCTAGCATTCAGTGTGAAACTGGCCGTGAGGTTGCCGAAATCAAAAAGGCTACGGAGGATCACTGGATGGGAGGGAGGCATGAAAAATAGGCCACAAAATGCAAACTGTTGCTCCCAAGGCTAGCAAATCCAGTGAGCTGCGGAGGACTCTGAAGGATGACCATGAAGTCTGGCCTCAGATTCCCACAGCACCAGTGTTCATTTTGACAGCAAATTTTAGTTTAGTTTTAGTTGCAGTCTTTTGACTGAAATGTAATTTAGTTTTAGTCATAATTTAGTCATCTGAATTGTTTTTAGTCTTCGTCGACTAATTATAATAAGGTTATAGTCGACTAACTACAGTAGCTTTAGCTGACTAAATGAAATGTAAACTGTGGGACTGTGGTAGCCTAGCGGTTAAGGTACTGGACTATGGATCAGAAGGTCCAGGGTTCAAATCCCACCTCTGCCAAGTTGCCACTGTTGGGTCCTTGAGCAAGGCCCTTAACCCACAATTGCTTGGATTGTAAGACTGTATCAATTGTAAGTCGCTCTGGATAAGGGCGTCTGCCAAATGCTGTAAATGTAAATGTAAACGTTGCAATACATAAATACTTTAACATTACCTTTTTAAGATGAAACCTCTACATGCATGCATTGATAATAAAAGTATACATTAAAGTGGTTATAACTCAGTTTCCACCATAGATCTGCTTCAAACTTGGTGTGGATATTCAGCAGATATTCTAGAATATTCTAGCTATATATATTTTTTTTGGAAGAGGGTAAAATTTCCATCCCAATAATTCCTTCTCATTGCATAATTGTGAATTTTGTGAACAGTGTGATGTGTTGTGTCCAGGCTGAAATTATTATTATTTTTAAAAAATCATGTTATTTCTGTTGGGTTTGTTTAAAATATACTCATAGTACATGTAGTGGTACCTCAGTTCTCGTCCACCTCAGAACGCATCAAATTTGGTGCTCGACGCATTTTGACGACTACGAGTCAAGCCGTGCGACTTGTTTCAACCTAAATGATTCATGATTCAGTATTCAGTGATTCAGATTCATGATAGCTCTCAGTCAGAGAAGATCTGCATTGTGTTTATCATGTTTTCCTTTGTTTTTACATCTATAGTACTGCATTCTTAGTGCAAATAAGTTCCCATGGGTCCTAAAAAGGTTAGTTTATAAGAGCCAACCCAAAGCAAAACAGAAATTGAATGCTCCAGAAGACAGGCTGCAGATAGTTCATCAATAAAGTGTTTTGCCCTTTCAATCCATTACTCACTAAATTACATGAGATTTTCACCACTTTATTATAAAATAAGCTTTGTGTTAATGATTTTGGCCAACTGTAGGTTAATGTAAGTGTTTTAAACATTACTTTACTTACTTATCATGAGGCAGAATCTCCATCTACAGGCGCCATAATGTAACTGCAGTCATTTAAGGTGGACTGGAAAATGCGAATAGGAAGCCAACTTCAGGCTTGTCTGGGCTGTGATACACCAAACAGTTATTAAACTCCCCGGTTCATGTTACATGGTTCATTGCAGGTCTCAGCAAAGGTCGCTTTTGCAGTGTCGGAGATCTTTTTTGTTATTAGAATCATTTAGATATTTGAATATAATTGTTGTCAGTGGAACTTATAGTTAACTGTGTGGACAAAAAGACATATTATAGCATAACTTCACAATATTGCTTTCATAGCACAAAAAAATCTTCATAACCGATTCCTTTTAGTCAGGCTAAAATGCAAAACTTAGGAAAGTCATCAATTCTTAACACTATGTCTACACATTGTCAGACATTTGAACAAAGCTGTGTGAGTCTTCCAGCGCTCTGGTCAGCACAGAAACCGATCATTCAAAATTGAAGCCATTATTGGATTTCTGCCTTCCTGCACCACTTTGATGCAGGGCACTTTTGTGGTCCCTCTATTCCTCTTTCAGTTTCTTCATTTTGTTTAAGCTTGGAGGAAGCCAGCTTTATCCATCTTTAATCCCGCCGTTAACCTCTGCTTTAGCTGGCTACTCTCCAGTTTGTCCTGAATTTCCCTGGGTGACCAAATAGCCTAAAGGGTTTGTCTCCTCAGCTGATCGCTGGTTTACAGACTTGTTGTTGTTGGCCGTCTCCGTGTTCCTCCTACATAAACAGTGGAGGGAAATGGCGACATCACTCCGGTATACAGCCATGTCTCAGGGATACTCGTCATTAATCAATTCCAGAAAGCACGTCGAGTGACAAAGATCAAGCATCGAGAGAATTTTTCACCTAAGGAATAATGAAAATTGAATTCAACTGTTCTAGACTCCCAGAAAATCCACAGTGTATGAGGCTTTATATGCGTTAATGGAGTTGTATTGTATACTTAAACACTATCTATATAAAGACAAAAAAAGAATTATTAGAATAAATTAATTAAAAATAAAACTTTTGGGTTTCTCAATGTTTTTCTTTTTGGTTGGCTGTTATCACTAACCTTCTTAGGACCCATTATTAACTTTAATATTGAATAATCAAATTATTCGTTATCTCGTGTAGCTACAGCGTTTCAGAGTCTCCCCAAAGTGTTCGATAGCTGTTTCGCTGCCGTTAATTCCGTGGCGTCTAATAAAACTGCTAAAGTCAATGGAAAAAGAGGCCAAACAAAGCCAAGGCTTCGGAAATACGCAGGCCTGGCAACCGTTGGGGTACGCTCGTGCACATGCGCAGTCTGACAACAATTCGGCTTATATACATGCACAGAGAAATTTGATTACTGGGGTAAAAACCAGCTCTCTTTATCAAATTTCTTTTGATTTCTAAATCGGAGTATGCTGTATTCATGACCACTTGAATAGCTGGATAACTGCAGAAATCTGATCATTATTATAGATATCCGGTATCTGTGTTATAAGCATTGTCACTGGAATGGAGCTGTATGCAGTGCTGCTGGCATGGTAAACAAAGTAGCAAAGCTACAGGTGGTTGTATTGAAAGGTGTGTTTGTGTTTGTGCAGGAATTGTGGGTCAGAGCGGGGCACCTGTATGGACGAGGCCAAAATCATGTACGCATGGGCCAGGAATGCCCCACACACCAAACTCCCTAAAGGTGATCAGTCTTTCTGTCCCTCTTCACTCGTATCTCGTTAATAGCTCAATCTGTCTCTCACTCCCCTTTCTATCACTTTGTCTCTGTCTATCTGTATTTTTTTTCCTTCTCATTCAAACTCATCTCACTCTCCCACAGCTAGATAGATAACTGGTGATATCATTAATAATAGGAGGATTTACCCTGGGTCGTTGTAATTGCCCTCCATCGAGTGTCTTTATCCACTTATCTACAAAGAACAGAAAACCACTGAGACAGAAATTGGTTACTCTTTGGCTTCTTGTCTTTTTCCTCTCTTAACCTTGTTGCACTCTTACCATTATTTACCCTGCTCCTTTCTCCTGCAGATGTTGGTTTTAGAGTTGGGGGGGACAGCAAGATCACCTACTTTGTGCTGCAAATCCACTATGGGGATATCAATAATTTTAAAGGTAAGTTTCCTGTAGTTAAAACAGACCTTTATTCATTCATTCATTCATTCATTGTCATGAACGCTAAATCCGTATCAGGGCACAGGGCAAGTAGACACAAACAGGTTTGTCTTGCTATCCTGGTGGGGACTTTCCATTTAAAAAATGATTACTTTACCTGAATACGTCAGGTGAAAATTGTCATTTTGTTCCCACAGTGTAATATAAACAGCACACACACGTTTGTCTTGCTATACTTGTGAGGACTTTCCATTGACATGAATGACAATTAAGCATTATTCATTCATTGTCTTATCCGCATATTCTGAACAGAGTCACGGGAAAGCCGGTGCCTAATCGGCAACACAGGGCGTGAGGCAGGGACAACCCCAGACAGGGTGCCAATCCATCTTAGGGCGCACACACACACACTAAGGGGCACTCTGGAAACACCCATTAACATAACACACATGTCTTTGGAATGTGGGAGGAAACTCGAGTACCCGGAGAAACCCACGCAGATATGGGGAGAACATGCAAACTCCACACAGGCGGAGCCCAGGGTCGGGATCGAACCGGGGAACTTGAAGTTGAGGCGTCAGTGCTAACCACTGCACCACCGTGCCGCCCCGATTAAGCATTACTGCAGCTAATTAATACTCCACCTACACATTCTCCTAACCTTAATCTTAGTAACTCTAAGCAAATCTTTTGGCTCTTTTAGTTTTTCAAATAAAAGTTTTCATTTTTCTAAAAAACCAAAAAAAAAAAAACAAGTGAAGCAGTCAGGAGCAGAAAAACAATCCTCACAAGTGAAAATTTCCCTGTCATTGTAAGAACGCTTGGTCCTCACAAGTATAGCAAGCCATGACACACACACACACACACACACACACACACACACACACACACACACACACACACACACACACACACACACACAGAGGTTTGACCCTTTTGTTTTTCAAAAGAAAGTTGCAGTTTCTGTTAGAAAGCAGTTTTCAGATCTTTCTACCCTTGTGGGGACATTTGGTCCCTATATTGATATATGGACATCACACACACACGGAATCTGCATTCGTGCTTGAAAGTTTGTGAACCCTTTAGAACTTTCAACCTTTCTGCATAAATATGACCTAAAACATCATCAGAAAACACCGGAGTCTAATTTCACCTTCAAATTAACCACTAATCCTAGAGGTTCACATACTTTTGCCACTCACTAATATGTAATATTGGATCATTTTCCTCCATAAATGAATGACCAAGTATAATATTTGTGTCTCATTTGTTTAACTGGGTTCTCTTTATCTACTTTTAGGACTTGTGTGAAAATCTGATGATGTTTTAGGTCATATTTATGCAGAAATGCAGACAATTCTAAAGGGTTCACAAACTTTCAAGCACCACTGTATTAACTACAGTACTAATGAATTACAACATCCCTGCATCTACACATAGTATTATTCACATTGGACTAGGTCATTAAGTGCTAAAATATATTAGGACGGCTGGCTCATTAGAGAGCAGCTCAAAAGGTTTTTCAGAATATATTTCTTACCTCTAAATGCAACATGACACTCTTACCAGCTGTAAGTGTTGATGTTTCCTTGCTGGTTTGTATAATAACAGATTAACAAGCTATACTTCAGCTTTTCTATTTATTTCTGATTTGTACAAATAAAAATTTAAATGTACAATTAATTGTGACATTTGTAGAGTCAAATCTGTCTGAACTCCCGATATCCCTGGTAGTTCCCATTATAGCTTATGAGGTATTTTATTCTTCATCCCCATTATACAAGCCACTAACCTGCTATAGTGAATGACGAGCTAAAAATTAAAGCTGACAAAAGAAGTTTTGCACCAAGTGAGTGTTTGTCAATCTGACGTAACCGATACTGTCTCTGAATGGAATTATTCCTCTACCGGCACCTTCCACCTCATTTCTTGTTTATACAGGGATTCATTATAACACTAATTAGCACTTAATAATCATAATCAGATTTCTGCAGTTATTCGATTTATTCAAATGGTCATATAAACAGCATACCGATTTCTCAGATTGGACTAAGACTTGGAAATCAGATTAAGAAATCTGATGAAGACAGAGAGATTTTAGCTCAGTACTTGAATTTCTCTGCAGATGTGTACCCTCACTCTGATTTGGAAAGATCTTTACAGTCCTCACATGCACTCAAACGCATCCCGGGAGCAGAATCAAACATGGTTGCCAGGTCCACTTATTCTAAGAGACTTTGCTTCTTGCAACTTGTTTCCATAAACCTGGTTGCTTGCTTCTCTCAAAATCTGGCAACCCTGGAATTAAATGCAGCATCACAAAATGGTTACCAGCCACTTTTCTTTCAGGGAGACACTGAAAGGCAGTGTATGGGACTGTGGTAGCCTAGCGGTTAAGGTACTGGACTTTGGACCAGAAGGTCCAGGGTTCAAATCCCACCTCTGCCAAGCTGCCACTGTTGGGTCCTTGAGCAAGACCCTTAACCCACAATTGCTTGGATTGTAAGATTGTACCAATTGTAAGTCGCTCTGGATAAGGGCGTCTGCTAAATGCTGTAAATGTAAATGTATGCTCAAGGAAATTAAGTAAATATTATGTAATTATTAAAGTTTGAAGCTTGTCACATACTTCTGTGAGATTACTGGCTGGTTGCAAGGTAGAAATCCAGTCATGTAAACCTGAAGCTATCCAATTATCTGATAACTCCAGTTCAGTAAACCCGTTGGTCGGATTACTGACCAAATCTGATTTTCTGCAGTTATCTGGTTATTAAGTGCATGCACATTTTAATTTACACTTAGGATCTTACAGCAGCAACAATTTTCTAGCAAGTAACCTGAAGGGAGAACAACTTGCAACAAGCACAATGTGACACGTCCATGACAGATATGCACAACACGCAAATGCCTTCAATCTCCGGCCGTCAGGAGCTGCCATTTCCAGTGAGCCATCTGATCTGTTGCTGTCTTTTAACAAAAAAGCTTAAATGAATTAACTTGCAAAGTGCAGATCTGTTTGTGATATGACGGTTGATGGTGCAGGACATTGTTCAGACCTGGTCGTGACGAGTCTAGTTCCATGTGGAAAATGTAATGTTCCTATATTACTGATAATGGATATAACAACCTCAGGTAATTGGTGTACAGTAATTGATACTTCCCAATACAATTTCGAGATCTCAGTAGCCACAAAATGTAATAATATTCCCTTGGCTAAGAATAGGCAGCTAATAAAATGAGGTCATACCCTGCTGAGTTATTTTCCCTGCTTGGGAGACTTGTTGTTTAATAGACAGCTCAAGAGAAGTGCCTGACAATGCTCATCTGTTTCACCCAATGCTTCACTCCCAATTCTCCTATGCCCTGTGTGCTGTCTAATTTGAGAAAATACCCTTTCAGCAACTGCTTTTTTTGGAAAAGACTATCGACTCACTCATTATTTCCCCTTTCTCCTGTGAACTTCAGTGGCTGACAGCTTTTACATATGGCCATGTCTGTCTTTTATTCATCTTTTTATTTTATCTGAGTCAAATGCTTAGAAGAACGTATTCTTCAGTTATGTGTGTATTGTAATTGGATTTGACTTAAAAATAAAAAGCAAAGATGCTAAAGCATTGGTGTTGCGTTTTGAGTTGAATCATAATCTAAATAAGAATGAACATTGCGAGCTGATGGTGCTTTGTTTCATTTCTAGATCACCATAGAGACTGCTCAGGACTTACACTAAGAATGACTTCCAAGCCGTAAGTTTCTAACCGAATGCTTTTCCTCTGATTCCTTAATTGGTTTTGAGAAAATTGTTCAGCTTCTGAATTCATGCTTTATTAAACAGGATGTTTAATTGGATGTTATAATGAGCTCAGTAAATCTCAGAATTTGATTCATTAAACCAGTTTCTTTCCCATCAAGCTACCAATGAATTCTGACCAAAGTCGTACCGACAATGAGATCCAGATAACTGTATTTATTAATAAATCATATAGTGTAATTAGAAGATTTGTATCAAAATAATAATCTTCGAGACAAAAAAATAGAATTTCCCTTGCGCTAATGAGCACAGAAAAACAATGAAGAGTGTTAGTCTTTTACACTTCACTAGTCTGACGCACAGCAGGTGCTAAATCAGTCTGTAATTTGGGAACACCACGATTTCAGTGCAGGCCTTGTGCTGAGACGCATTGCTTCCACAGAACTGGCCCAGATGACACATCTATGAGGGCGACATGACTGTTAAAGGACAAGTGCATTGTAAAGCGCATAGAAATATATATGTTAAATAATCTATGGTGCATTTTTGTGTTTGTGGTGTTAAATTGATGCTTCTCTCATGTTAATTAGCTGTGCAGATACTGATGGTGCGTTTACAGTGGCATTCACTAGGGATCTCAGGCATAAGTAATAACTGTCAGGGTTAACAGAGTTCCTGAAAACAAACTACATGGCCTTCTTTTCTTAATCACCATGTTTTAGTTGTGTGCCACACTGTTTTGGTGAGGATCCAGCATGGGAGACTGTAGGGGCTGTACTCGAAGGTCCAGACTGCAGTGCAGTTACGTGACACAGCAGAGCTGAAGAGCGGGGTTGCAGTAGAATCCATTTTGTATCGCTGTGAAACGATTGAAATGTTTAATCATGTTAATCGTGCCAATTTTAATTGCAGGCATTTTGGCTTGCTAGTATTTGACACTAAAGAAATATTACTTTCTATAAACTACTACATATACACTGCCTGGCCAAAAAAAGGACACGTTCTGGAGGTAAGAGCCTCCCATCAGATGATTACTGCATTGGTGATTATGTTTCAGCTGGCTACAAGTTATTTAACCCTAACTGATGCAGTGAGTAGCTTCTCATTTGTTAAACAACCATGTTGAAAGACGCATCCTGTGGCTGTGGAAAAGATGGTCATCTGTTTCAGAAGGGTCAAATTATTGGCATCCATCAAGCAGAGAAAACATCCAAGGAGACTGCTGAAACTACTAAAATCGGGTTAAGAACTGTCCAACGATTTATTAAAAGTGGAAGGACAGTGGGGAAACATCATCTTCAAGGAAGGAATGTGATCGGAAAAAAAATCTTGAATGATCGTGATCGGCGATCACTTCAACCTTTGGTTAAATCAAGTCATAGAAAAACAACAGTAGAACTCAGGGATATGTTTAATAGCGAAAGTAAGAGAATTTCCACTCGCACAATGCAAAGGGAACTCAAGGGATTGGGACTTAACAGCTGTGTAGCCTTAAGAAAACCACTTGTCAGTGAGGCTAATCGGCAAAAATGGCTTCAGTTTGCTAGGGAGAATAAAGATTGGACTCTGGAGCAATGGAAGAAGGTCATGTGGTCTGATGAGTCCAGATTTACCCTGTTAAAGAGTGATGGGCGCATCAGGGGAAGAAGAGAGGCGGCTGAATTGATGCACCCATCATGCCTAGTGTCTACCGTACAAGCCTGTGGGGGCGGGGCTATGATCTGGGGTTGCTGCAGTTGGTCAGGTCTAGGTTCAGCAACGTTCTGTGCCCAAAGAATGAGGTCAGCTGACTACCTGAATACACGGAACGACCAGGTTATTCCATCAATGGATTTTTCCTTCCCTGATGGCACGGGCATATTCCAAGACAACAATGCCAGGATTCATCGGGCTCAAATTGTGAGTCCAGACCTGAACCCCATTGAGAGTCTTTGGGATGTGCTGGAGAAGACTTTGAGCAGTGGTCCAGATCTCCCATCATCAATACAAGATCTTGGGGGAAAATTAATGCAAGTCTGGACAGAAATAAATGTTGTGACATTGCAGAAGCTTGTGGAAACGATGCCACAGTGTAATCAAAGTTAAAGGGGGTTCAACAAAATATTAGTGTGAGTTTTTTTTGACCAGGCAGTTTATATACAAGTGGACAATATTGTATATAAAAAGTTGCAACAGAATGTATTTATTACTTTGCATTTATTACGAGTTCATAGATATACAAAATACCGGAAATATGTACACAAAATAAAACCCCCACAATTTTCAGGACAAAATGGCTTGTACAAGCAAAATTCAGTATTTAGTGTGAACTCCTTTGGCACTAAGCACATCTTGAACTCTTTTGGAGAGACTGTCAGCATCTCGTATATTATACCAGACGTCTTTTAGCACTTCCCAGAGTTCTTATTTAGATTAAGGCGCATACTGATTTCATATAACATTCAATTCTGGAAATAAATTTCCTGTATTATCTGGATGTATTCTAATAAGGAGACTGATAAGCAATTATGTGTGGTTATTATACCATTTCTGAACCAACTAATCTAATGGTGACCTAAGACTTTTGTATAGTCCTGTACATTTCCATCATTTAACAGATGCCCTTAACCAGAGTAACTTACGACTGATACAGTCTTACAAAAAAAAAAGATAACAGTTAACGCATTATTTTTTATTTTCATTATCGCTACTATTGTAGTACTTAACTACAGTACTGTGCAAAAGTCTTAGGCCTCCATTAGATTTGCTGTTAAAGCAATGCTATAATGATTGTATAGAACATATTGTCAACGATAGAACCCAAAAATTTCAAACTTGAACTGGTCACTCCATAATACCCTTTTCCACTGATCTTTAGCATATCGTAGCCTTTCCACTCTGTTCTCCTTCCAAAAAAGTGGCTTATTGGCTGCTACCCTTCCAAAAAGGTCATTCCTGATCAAGCTTATTCAGACTGTAGAAGGGTCAGCTTGGCATCCTGATGAAGCTGTCAGATGCTGTTATTGCTCAAGGGTATTTTAAAAAAAAAGTTTTTAATACTGCATTTAGATTGTCTGTATTTTCTGGTTGTGTTCTAATAAAGCGACTCATAAATAATTATATATGGTCATTTATACCATTGCTAATACAGTGGTTTATTTAATATAAAGGTGTCCAAAACTTTAAAAATGATTTGACCATCTAATACAATCTTTCTTTTATTGAATATGACAAAAGGTCTGTGTTCTCAATATTTGAGGTCAATATTTATCAGTTAACTGAATAGTTTGGTTCAAAGTGTTTTTGTATTGAGAATTTATTCAAATGTCTAATTTGGAAACGTACTTTCAGAACCAAAGCTGCAGAAAATGTGCGTGGTCACTTTTCACCACTGTTGAGTTGAAGAGCAGCTATTGCATGCTTTGGTTAGGAAGCTAGAAGTGGGTTTGATTGGCATTTTGGGTGATGTAGGGAATCTGTGAAAGATTTAAATATAGATGTTGATGAAAGATGGACAGTGAATCAATGATATCCTGACATAATTGCCGCGAGTGATTGTCAGTTTAATTTGCAATGATAATTTGCAAATTAATTTGCAAGCAATGATGTACATGTCTTTCAGGGTGGATTTTGTGATGGATGTGGTGAATTGGAAGCCTTAGAACAGAATGACGTTAAATAGACTTGTTGATGAGGGTTTAAAGTGTCCCCTGGTCCCCGTTTCTCTGTTGGTATGATTGATGGAAATAGATGGCTTATGGATGTGACAGGCACTTGATAGCTGGCTTTGCTTTCGTCTCGTCCTGCTTTTGATTGCACTTTCAAATCAGAATGAGCCGAAATAAACCTGTTGGGTGCCTGCACACCTGTCACACTCTAATAAGGGCTTAACAAACCTGTGGGATGGGATGGAATTAGCAGAGCTGAACAAATCCATGTGCAAAGAGCTCAGCGAAGTCCTGACGTGCTTTTTGGGATTATAGTCTTCCAGCTGTAAATCCTTGATCACATTATAAAGTGAAACAGTTTTGCATTGTTTAGGTTTGACATTTGAATATATTTAATGAAGCATCTGATGTCCTTTGTATTTTCAATATAGGCAGCCCTTTATAGCTGGCATGTACCTGATGATGGCTGTGGACACGGTCATCTCTCCAGGAAAGACAGGTAAGAATCGAACTCTCTCAAGTGGAGATAAAATCATTTGACCACATTTAGAATCGGATCCATTTTAATGGCAGTCTGTTGGACGACCAGGACTTTTTTTGCAGTCAATTTATGCAGTGTACAAATCATTCCAAATGTTCAAAAAAGATGCCTTATGGACAGATGGGTGCATTTACACTTGCATTTGCATTTATTTGCATTGATGTCATTTAGCCACTTGTGCTGTTCTGTCTCAGGAAGATATGTAAATGATTACAGGTCTGGTCTGATTAGACACTGGGTCTTGCCACAAGAGACATAAAAGTGCTTCCCCTGCTGCCCTATAAAAAGGCTCTGGGAGACTACTTTTGGGTAATGTACCTCTTGATGTAGATTGTTGACCGCTAGACATGCCTCTACGACACACTCAAAGACATTTTTCCCAGTTGACAGACTTGGACTGTGAGAAGCAGGATGGTCATTTTGATGAATTGCCTGCCATCTAGACCCTTCTGCTTTTGCTGTTAGGAGGTGTTGGGAGCAGTGGTTCCATGAGGGCATGCATACGTGGCAAACAGGCGCCTCACGGCCCAGACAGAACACCAGTAGAGAGGATCGTTTGATCCAGTGACGAGCACGAGCAGCTCCCACAGTTTTGTTGTCCCCATCCAGACACAGGTGGCACCTTCAATACACAGCCCGGACAATTTTCAGGCACTTAGCAGAAGGAAATTTGTTGTCATGGCACCCATTTCTTGTCCTGGCCTTGCAAGCCAGCATCAGCTTTATTTCTGTTGGTGTCGTGAACAAGAAATCTGGACTGATGTGGACTGGAACTGTATAGTCTTTAGGGACGAATGCAGGTTCTGTTTGGGATTCGACATTGGTCGGGTTAGAATATGGATCTACAGGCCCAGGTGCAACATCTTTGGGCAAATATGCCGCAGGATACCATACTGAACATCTGTGCCTCCCATCCCCAACCGTATCTCATCTTGTATCCAGGCTAGAGGCAACTTAACAGGGTAACTAGAGCCTTCTTTCAGTTGTACAGTTTCCCCTCAGTAAATGTATCCTATTGCTCTAATATTGTAATCACTTACTTATATCATCATTACATTCATACATATAAAGTTTCATTCGATTCCAACAACTCCTTATAGGGAAGTTATATTTTTTTAGATAATTAGTGTATTTGGGTCTGTTATTTCAGCAACGCTCACTTGTAACGCATTCATTTCTGCTCTCATTAAGTCAGTTAATAAAATTTCTGCCCTGCTGTTCTTAAAGTCCATAGAGAATTGGTTTGGCAACCTTGATTGAGAACTTGGCTGGCTTGCACAGAACCTTAAACTCCATCAGACACCTTGAAAGTGCACTGGAATGGCAAAAAGTGAGCCAGGGCTTATTGTCTAACATCAGAAGCCGAACTGTGTCACGTTTCTAAAACTAGTGGAAAGCCCTTTAAGAAGAACAAGGGTTGTTTTAGCAGCTAATGTTGAGGGCAAACTCGATATCAATACTTATGTTTTGGATCAAATTTTTTGGGTGTCCGCAAACTTTTGTCTGTATAGTGTTTTACTTATCAAAGACTGAATCCAAAATGAAATATTTTTTGCAGCTTTTTTTATTCTAGCTGAACCGTATTGGACTTTTTATACAACATGGCAGTGATATTGTGATTTTTAAGCGGTTTACATTTGATTAAAGTGAGTTTGTCTCTTATTTCGGTGTCTTTGTGGAGTTTTAATATGTTTATATAGAATATATTAATAGTATTTTTATTAGTAGAGAAATTAGTTTGGTTGCTTGGTTACCAGCATGAAAAATAATTGTGATGTGGAAGAAAATTTGTGTTGTAATATTTTTTGCCCGATCACAACCTCTAATTACAGATACAAAGTTTTTGTTGTTGTTTGCAGTGACCAACGCAGACATCGCTTGCACTTACTCATCATACCCGATGTACCCCTTTGCCTTCAGGACTCACACACATCGCCTCGGTGGGTTGCTTCATTTAAACACAAAGGAATTCATGAGTTATGAGTTTTCTGCTATTTTGTAACAGTATATAAATTTGTTTTAGGTAAAGTTGTTAGTGGGTACAGAGTTCGAAATGGAGAGTGGACACTGATTGGGCGCCAGTCCCCGCAATTACCACAGGTATGTGCCCCTTTGTACGTTATCTTAATGACATTATTACTGTTGTTGTTTGTATTGTTGTTATTATTAGTATTATTATTACTGTTATTCTTATACTGTCTGTATATGGAAGTATTTTCAGTGAACTAATTACAGGGATGTTGGACAGTAATTCAGGAAACATCTTCTTCATGTCTTGCCTTCTTTGTTGGATGGAGGATGACCGAGACATGGCGATTACCAACGATACCTTTTAAAATGTTCATTTTATGTACTTCTATAAGAACAGCGTGTGCAGACTTGTATCAGGTTCTGTGCAATGGAGTGTGTTAATGTGTTTATGTGATAGAATCTGCTGCCGCACAGGAATGAGCATTCGTTTACCACCATCACAGATTCTGTTCCCTGTAGTCTAATAATGCTGTGTATGGTATGTAGAACGTAGGGGATTTTTTTTCTTCCCAATTTCATTTATAAGCTTTTTCACAACACAATAAGAACAAAAAAATTCAGTTCACATATGTCAGGAATTTAAAATGTATACAGTAGTTGAGTGAAACTAGTTCAGTGTAAAAACGTAATACAACTATATGTACTTTACAAATTTATTCTAAGAAATAAGAAATACACACAGAACAACCCCAACACACACGCGCAAACACACACACACGCACACAAGAGGCCTATTCTGCACAGTACCACTTACCAACTTTAAGTTAAAGGCCAGGCTTAAATCTCATGTAGAGGATATGTTGCGATGTTACGCTTCCATCCATGCAGCCGTGCAGCTCGGCCTTGGCAGAATGTACCCGCTGGGCACTGCTATAAGCACGTAACAACGTTAGACGAATTAGAAATGCCATGAGTCTCTTTTGTTCTGGATTGTTCATGCTGTTAGCTCAGTAATGCATCAAGCATCTACATTTCCCTTATTTAATGAACACGCTCGCTCCTTAAGATCTTATGCACTGGGGCAGTTTTTGGATGAAGGAAAGCACAGCTTGTTTCTTAATCTTTATGTAGGCTAATATATGCTATATTTGTTCATTCATATGCATGAAACAAATTAGTTTACATTTGGCGCAGGGCAGTTCTGTGAGAACAGGACTTATCATACCTCGTTATTGTACATGTGTAGGAGCAGTAAGTACAGTAGGGAGAAAGGGAAAAAAAGTTTGTATACAGTAAAATGATTATATTGGTTAATCCAGTGAATTAATACAATATATTGCTACTGGGAACACAGTCATATTTACGAATGTGTGTTTAAAACTATAGTTTGTAACTTGTCATTATAAATGCAAGATGCAATGGAATTTATGTCCTTCCATTCTTCTAGATTTCTTGTTGTAGTCCTTTGTGGTGTCATGCCCTGATTCTCGTTAATTAGTTCCAGAAGGTTTGTTGAGAACTGAAAACGAGTACCGAGCAAATATTTTCCATAAGGAATAATGTAAATTGAATTAATGCATTCCAGACCCAAGAAAATCCACACTGTATAAGGCGTTATATCCAATAATGGAGTTGTATTGTACAGGTGCTCCCTCATTTTTGATGGGCATATTGACCAACAAATCCATCATAAATTAAATATATCATGGACTGAGGAGTTTAACGAGTGTTTGGTAGAGCAATATATACTGTATCATTGCAGAGCCTATGAGTAATGATAAGTAAGTTGGTTTCAAACACTTACATTAACCTACAGTTGGCCAAAATCATTAACACAAAGCTTATTTTATAATAGTGTTGAAAAATCCCATGTAATTTAGTGAGTAATGGATTGAAAGGGAAAAGTAAAAGCAAAACACTTACTCTATTGGTGAACTCAGTGCCTTTAGTGTGACTGCAGCATCTGGCAGCTTCAAGCAACTTGGGATTCCAAGTTGACCCTTCTACAGTCTGAAGAAGCTTGACCAGGAATGGCCTTTTTGGGAGGGTAACAGCCAAGAATCCACTTTTTCGGAAGGGGAGCAGGGTGAAAAGGCTTAGATATGCTAAAGCTCACAAAGATTGGAATGAAGATCAGTGGAAAAGGGTATTATGGAGTGACAAATCTTTTGCACAGTACTGTACTTTTAACACCCAACACTGTTTCACTATTGAATGATGCACATGTCTTTTGACTTTGGTTTTATTGCTTAACTTTCTTCATATGATGAGTTTGCCGGTGTTATAACTTTACAAATCAAAGTAGTCAAATCAACTGATACGGATGAAAGTCTTCTTATTGGTTACAAGTAACATGAGCCCCAAATGAGGTTGCAGTAAAAAGCAGTGAACTGCAAAACTGAAAAATGAGTAACTTATCAAGTGAGTTCTTTTTATGGTGGTGATTCATTGTGGAGCTTTTGTTATATGGAGGTATTAAATGCCTTTCTTGATAGTTCAGCTGTTACAACAGCTTACGGTTAAGATAACGGCAAGCTTTGAAGAACAGCTCCATTTATCACTGACTTTTAGGGAGTGAAGATAAACATACAAAAGCCATACAAGTAGGCTTTCAACTCTCATAATCAGAATTTTTAGAACGGTTCAAGTGTTTCCACTTAGCGTCCTACAGATTTGATGACTTGAAATGCACATTCATGGAGTGACCCTAAAATTGACGTGATTGCTCTACCGGTCAGCTTTTAGATGTATTATCACGTCCGTGCTGTTTCACAGAAAGATCTCCAGCTGTTGGAGAGCCATTCAAGAAAATTTCCCTCGCTGCAAAATCAACTTCTTTCAGTCGGAAATGTCTGTTTTTAACCTTTAGTTTAACAAGGCACTGAGGAAGTATGGTCTTTATTCTAGTGGGAGCTTGAGAGGTGACCTGCCTGTCAGGCAGTGGAGAAGTTTGAACTTGAGAGACCCTGAATTCTTTGTGCCACACGTGTCTTTGTCTTGACTGCTTCAGACAAGGGGTTTAAATAGCAGAGGATATGATTGCATGTATAGATACGCCATGGGCTCGCCACCAGCGCGGGGCATGTGTGAGTGAAAAAGTCTGAAGAACTGAAGATGGGATCAGTTTTTAAAAATGTTGGCCATGTGTCCTCTTCAGAGACCTTCCTTTCTTCTTTGATCATCAGGACCCTGGTCAAAAAAGACTCTGAAATTCTGATCCATGCGTTGATCTCATTTAGACTACTGCAACTCCCTTTCATTGGTCTTTCTACCAGAACCATACGTTCTCTTCAGTATTTTCCAAATTCTGCTGCTGATGTTCAAAGAGTTCTGTATTAAGACCTACTTACACCGAGTACGATTTTTGAAAAAGAAAAAAAAAAATGGATGTGATTTTTAATGTAATGGGAACTTCACACCAACTGAGCTACGTTTTTTGTCTAAACACTCTGAAAACTCCCTGTCTGCTTTTCCTTTCTTTTATTTCCCTTCTCCTAACGTGTCATGGAGATTTCATCGTGTCTTTTTCACATCTTCAACTTAAAAGAAAACCAAACAAAGACACGAGCAAAGACCAGTGCAGGAAGCTGTGGTTTGTGTTTTGTTGTGGCCATGAACAGGCTAGAATGCACTTAGATAAACAAGAAAATGGCTCTCTTCAGTCACTGTGAGGTTTTCCCCATCATTCCCCAGCCCTTCAGCTATATTCCGCCAAGATTTTCTTTAATATCCATGTTTTTGTAATCAGCGTGTTGCTTGTCATATATGCTCTTGTGCTCTGCTACTAGCAGGATGATCTGTTCTGCCTGACAACCGAGCCCTGATTGGTCAGCCTGATTTCAACACATCTAAACGACAAAGAAATTAGAACAGGCTCCGATTAAAAATTCCATCCAGACAATCGGACTTGGTTTGAAAAGGCCTTTACTCTTAAAAAGTCAGCTTATATAACTGCTATTCTGTATCAGCTACACTGGCTACCTGTCCCGTTCCCTATTCAGTTTGAAGTCCTCCTGCTGACATATAAATCTCTACATGGTCTGACACCAGGTTATTTATCTAAGCTCCTTCACCCTTACTGCCTGCAAGATCAATTAGGCTTCTGATAATGGTATTTTGTCTGTGCCGAAATTCAGATTAGTCACTGCTGGTGGTAGATCATTTAGCGTCATGGCACCTAAGCTGTGGATCTCATTCCCACAAAAGTCTTCTCCTCTGCTCTTCTTTTTCTTCTTTTAAAACTCAGCTAAAAATCTCTCTTCTCACAGTACTTTCTCTCTCCCCTGTTGTCCTGTTTTCCTCTATGTAAAGCAACCCTGGCTATCAGAAAGGCATTACATAAATGCAGCTTTTTGTTATTACCTTATTATTATTATTAGAGATGCACCGATCGATCAGCCAGTACCCCACACATGAACAGCACAGTGCTTTGACTAACATAAATTCAGAATTCAGTTCATGTGTATAAGGAGCTTTAAACTTCAACAGTAAATGCTCAGCCGCTCTGTGTTTGTTTCCCGGTCCAATGTGTAGTGGTCTGTTTATTTGTGGTTTCTTGTGCTTCTGTGATCTGTTTTATGTACAGTAAGGCGAAAAAGTATTTAGTCAGCCACTGATTGTGCAAGTTCTTCTACTTAGAAACATGAGAGAGGTCTGTAATTTTCATCATACACCAACTCGATATTGAGTTGAACGTTTGTTATTGACCAGATACTTATTTTCCACCATAATTTACAATTAAATTCTTTAAAAATCCTTCAGTGGGATTTCCTGGATTTTTTTGTTTTCTAATTTTGTCTCTCATAGTTGAAGTGTACCTATGATGAAAATTGCAGACCTCTCTCATCTTTCTAAGTAGGAGAACTTGCACCATCAGTGGCTGACTAAATACTTTTTTGCCCCGCTGTACACATAGTTCATAAAAACTCACAATGTGCGTTTTTAATTGTGTTGTACAATTTAATCCCGGGATTTAGCATAGCAGAATGTTTTACTGCATTCAGTGACTTGCAGTATGTATGACTTACCATTTTGGTTGGCGTACGCTGCTACCTGAGTGGGCCGAGTTGCAATTCAGCGTCTTTACTTGTACTTGCAGTAACTGGCAAAAGGTTCTTATCAAGGCTGTAATAAAGTATTAACTTTGAGCAGGTTTGCAGTGATTGATATTTTGTGACCTACGCCATAAAGCTAAAGCTAGTGAGAGAATAGAGCCAGGTACAAGCCAACAGCTCCTGCTATCTTTCTTTAGCACTGTATCTGTATGCTGTCATGTATAATTCTTACACACACAAATTGGAATCAGCTGGTCATGTGGAGCAAAAAAATGTTTGGTCAGCCACTGATTGTTCAAGTTCTCCTACTTAGGAAAATGAGAGAGGTCTGTTATTTTCATCACAGGTACACTTCAACTATGAGAGACAAAATTAGAAAAGAAAATCCAGGAAATCCATGCAGATCTCTAGAGCAGTGATGTTTTGGGGCAACACAGATGTTCAACTTCCTCCACACATTTTCTATGGGGTTGAGATCTGGAGACTGGCTAGGCCACTCCAGGAGTTTGAAATGCTTTTAACGGAGCCACGAGCGGTGTGTTTGGGATCATTGTCATGCTGGAAGACCCAGCCACGTTCCATCTACGATGCCCTCACTGATGGAAGGAGGTTTTGGCTTAAAATCTCACGATACATGGTCCTGTTCATTCTTCCCTTAACACAGATCAGTCGTCCTGTCCCCTTTTCAGAAAAACAGCCCCAAAGCATGATGTTTCCTCCCCCATGCTTCACAGTAGGTATGGTGTTCTTGGGATGCGACTCCGCATTCTTCTTCCTCCAAACAGGACGAGTTGAGTTTTTACCAAAAAGTTCTATTTTGGTTTCATCTGATATTCTCCCAATCCTCTTGTGGATCATCCATTTGCTCTCTGGAAAACTTTAGACGGGCCTGGACATGTACTGGCTTAAGCAGGGGGGCACGCTTGGCACTGCAGGATCTGAGTCCCTCTTGGCGTAGTGTGTTACTGATGGTATCCTTTGTTCCTTTGGTCCCAGCTCTCTGCAGGTCATTCATCAGGTCCCTCCATGTAGTTCTGGGATTTTTGCTCACTGTTCTCATGATCATTTTGACCCCATGGGATGAGATCTTGCCTGGAGTCCCAGATCAAGGGAGATTATCAATGGTCTTGTATGTCTTACAATTGTCTCCCAAAATACTTATTTTCCACCATGATTTACAATTAAATTCTTTAAAAATCATGTGATTTCCTGGATTTTTTTTCTCATGTTGTCTCTCATAGATGAAGTGTACCTATGATGAAAATTATAGACCTCTCTCATCTTTTTAAGTAGGAGAACTTGCACAATCAGTGGCTGACTAAATACTTTTTTGCCCCACTATTTAAAAAATCGGAATCAGCCAAGAAAATGACAATCTGTGCATCTCTAATTATTATTCCTGTAGTGATCCTACACAAACCATTTCAGTTCAGCATCTTCCATGTATGTTTAACAAAACATACACCAGGTATTGATATTTCTAGCAGTAATCGACCAACTGGCACTTACTTGAGTTTCTGTGCTTTTTTTGGTTGTCTAAAACAATTCCTAACACAGCTCCAACACATACAATATGCAATGAAGTTTCTAAATTAATCTTCTCTCAACCATGAAATTGCCTTTACCTCCCTGGAAGGTTTGTTTCTTTTTCTATGATTTAAATATACCTGTGGTGTTTTTTATCGTGCTGCTTTATTCTTTCTGTATTGTGAGTCGGTCAGTACATGCTGGTCATAACATTATGAAGCGAAATGCCAGTCTGTGCTGTGCCGCTGCCTTTACTTAGCTGGTGTGCGTTTGTTCCAGGCCTTTTATCCAGCTAGCAGTGACATTGACGTGAGGTTTGGAGACACGCTGGCTGCCCGCTGTGTTTTTACAGGAGAGGGAAAGACCACCACAACCCACATCGGGTGAGTTAAAAGTCCTGTAGAAGGTCATTTATGTATTGCTGCTCCTTGCCTTGGGTATATCAGCTATTTATACTAAATGCAAGGCCTCCTGAGTGTGTGCACATGACAGAGATGGTTTAACGACTTTGGTTTGGTCCTTGTGGGGTAAATGAGAATGTAAGCAGGGTGATTGGTTGGAGAGAGTGCGTAGTGTGAATGTAGGATTTGAGACTGCGTATTGTGTTTTGTATTTGCATTGCTGCTTCTTGAGATCAGACAAGTGTGTGACAGGAGGTCATTAGTGCTGCTGGCTGCCCACCTCTGTCTGGCTGTGTGTCACAGCGCTTCTGTGGTTACTGTGTGCTATAGTGTGTAGTGTGTATGGCAAACATACCGTCTAGTGTGTTTTAAATATCCTCAAGCACAAAGAAAGTTGTCTCCAGGGATACATGCATTTTTCATGATATGCTCTTTTGAGTGGGTCTGCTTGTGTGCGTTTGTGTGATCTGTCTGCCTCGCCACTCTTGTTGCCATGGAGATTTGGGGACTGCACAATGGCGATGTCAGAGAATCCCACGTATTGTATCTCTGGGGGAAATAACTTTCGCAATGCACACGTATTGACAAAAAGATGAGATCTTGATATTTTCTGGAATTTTGATGATCATGGTAATTAGACGATACTTTGTTAATACGATATGAATTGTTGCTTACTAACGAAAGCAATGGAAATAGCATTGAAGGAAATTTAAATGTAAGGAAAAAAGGGTTTAACAACTTATTTATTTACTTATAATTGAAGCATTCAAGTAAAAACTGTAGCACAAACTGCGGACGGTTTCACGTTTTGCCACGACAAACACATCTATGGTCAAGCAGGACATCTGAGCCATACCTGCCCCACACAGTGCGTTTCATTGATGAAATGTGTCCTAATCTTCATATTCTGCATGGTGGTTGGTTCACAGATGGTGAAATAAGGTATTTGTCGAGCTGTCTTTAATGGCAACCGATTTCCACATCGTTTGATTGCGTCTTTTGAGCAACCTTGTCTTTTCAAAGCCAAACAAAATATTTTTAGTTTGTAAAGCAGCTTTGGACGTGTTAGGAAATGTTAATACATTATTAACATGCAGGAAAATCATGAAGAATGAAGCTAAATTGATGTAAGACACCTCAGCTACTTACTGCTGTGCGTTAGTGAGGGTTAAAAAAAGTTCTGGAGATGCGGTACACAATACAATTGTCTACACAAGTAGGGCAGTAGTGGTTCACTGGGATTTGGGCCGAAATCCACTGTTGGACCCTTGAGCAAGTTCCTCAACCTTTTACCCTTTAAGCCCATAAGACCCTGATTCTGTGATTTGGCCCCAACCGGGTTAGCTGGTGTATGTGAGGATTTTCGTTATACTGTACACTTGTGTATTTGTGTAATCCCAGTTATGTCTTTATATTATATGGTTTATAACGTGTGACGTGACCTGATGGGAGAGTGTCATTTGGCTTTCTTTCAGCTCAGGTGAAATTAAATGTGTGATGGTTGTTCGTTCTGTTGTCCAGCGGCACTGCCAACGACGAGATGTGTAACTTCTACTTCATGTACTACATGGACAGCAAGCAGGCTACACCTTACATGCACTGCATGAACCACGGCAGCAGCAGCCTGTTCAGAGATATCCCTGCCGAAGCCAACGTGCCCATAGCGGTCAGTCCTGATCACATGATGACCATGATGCACGGCTCGTCTAATAAAGGTACATGCTCACTCCTGTCTGCATCTCATCTCAGGACATCTGTCACTTCTATCATCATGTTGATAATGGGTCTATGTTAACAGTGCCCGCCCCCACACCAAACACCTCATCTGTGTTCATAGAATGTTTGGATTTTTTTGTTGGTTTTCGTGTGGGGAGCCAACGCCCAGCATGAAAACAATCCAGTTCGGACATTGTAATATAAGCCAAAGTATTGTAAATAGCAACAGCATGTTTCGATGTATGTAACGTTTATACAGTGTGGCAAAAAAGTATTTAGTCAGTCAATGACTGTGCAAGTTCTCCGACTTAGAATGATGAGAGAGGTCTGTAATTTTCATCATAGGCACACTTCAACTATGAGAGACACAATGAGGAAAAAAAATCCAGGAAATCACATTGTAGAATTTTTAAAGAATTTAATTGTAAATCGTGATGGAAAATAAGTATTTGGTCACCCACAAACAAACAAGATTTCTGGCTCTCGCAGACCTGTAACTTCTTCTTTAAGAAGCTCCTCCACTCATTACTTGTATTAATGGCACCTGTTTGACCTCGTTATCTGTAAAAAAGACACCTGTCCACAGTTTCAGACAGTCAGACTCCAGACTCAACTATGGCCGAGACCAAAGAACTGTCGAAGGACACCAGGAAGAAAATTGTAGACCTGCACCAGGCTGGGAAGAGTGAATCTACATTAGGAATACATCAACTGTGGTAGCAATTGTAAGACAATGGAAGACATACAAGACAATTGATAATCTCCCTCGATCTGGGGCCCCACACAAGATCTCATCCCATGGGGTCAAAATGATCATGAGAACGGTGAGCAAAAATCCCAGAACTACATGGAGGGACCTGATAAATGACCTGCAGAGAGCTGGGACCAAAGTAACAAAGGATACCATCAGTAACACACCACGCCGAGAGGGACTCTGATCCTGCAGTGCCAGGCGTGTTCCCCTGCTTAAGCCGGTACATGTCCAGGCCCGTCTGAAGTTTGCCAGAGAGCATATGGATGATCCAGAAGAGGATTGGGAGAACATCATGCTTTGGGACTGTTTTTCTGCAAAGGGGACAGGACGACTGATCCGTGTTAAGGGAAGAATTAACGGACCATGTATCGTGAGATTTTAAGCCAAAACCTCTTTTCATCAGTGAGAGCATTGAAGATGGAACGTGGCTGGGTCTTCCAGCATGACAATGATCCCAAACACACTGCTCGGGCAACAAAGGAGTGGCTCCGTGAAAAAAGCATTTCAAGGTCCTGGAGGGGCCTAGCCAGTCTCCAGACCTCAATCCCATAGGAAAATGTGTGGAGGAAGTTGAAAGTCCGTGTTCCCCAGTGAAAGCCCCAAAACGTCACTGCTCTAGAGGAGATCTGCATGGAGGAATGGACCAAAATACCAGCTACAGTGTGTGCAAACCTGGTGAAGACTTACAGGAAACGTTTGACCTCTGTCATTGCCAACAAAGATTATGGTACAAGGTATTGAGTTGAAATTTTGTGATTGACCAAATACTTATTTTCCACCATAATTTACAATTAAATTTTCTTAACTGGATTTTTTTCTCATTTTGTCTCTCATAGTTGAAGTGTCCCTATGATGAAAATTACAGACCTCTGTCATCTTTCTAAGTAGGAGAACTTGCACAATCAGTGGCTGACTAAATACGTTTTTGCCCCACTGAATATACATTAATGTGGTGGTGGTGTGTTAGTGCGTTTGGTACGACTGAATCAGACACAGCAGTGCTGCTGGAGTTTTTAAATAGTGTTCACTCCCTGTGAACTATTAGACACATACTATACTTACCACTTTGTAGGTGTTATACCAGAATCAGTAGCTCATTTGCTTTTTCACAGTTTGTGTTAGTCATCCTCTAATCCTTCATCAGTGCTCAGATAATGCTGCCTACAGGATTCTGGTAGCTGGGCATTTTTAGCTTGGTGGACTATTTTCAGTCCAGCAGTGACACTGAGGTGTTTAAAACTCCAGAAGCACTGCTGTCAAACTAACACACCACCACCACATCAGTGTAACAGCATTGCTGGGAATGATCCACCACCCAAATAGGACCTGATCTGTGGTGGTTCTGTGAGGGTCCTGGCCATTGGAGAATAAAGTAAAGAGAACTAACGAAGTAAGTAGAGAAACTGGTGGAACTACAGTCTGTAATTGCAGAACTACAAAGTCTCTATATCCTTCTGAGACCCAGTAATTTTGAAATAAAATAAGTCTATGAGATGGAAAAAAAACATGTCAAAGGGATTTTCTTTTTGTTTATTTATTTTTTATCAAATGTCCTTTATAAGGGACAATGGGACATGGTATAGTAATTTTCTTTATGTATTTTGTGTTTCCCTACTGCATCAGATCAAAACGTAAGTCCTAATGTCCACTACAGAGGACATTACAAAAGTGCACTTTTAAGTGGTTAAACATAAGTGCAAAAAAAACTTATGTTTAACCTAGAAAACTTAGAAAAATCATTAATATATATTATACAATTTACTTCTCTTGCGTCTGTAAAACATGGTTGCCGAGATTGCTGCCATTTTGAAAACGCAGATATCTGGTTGCAAATGACACACCCCCACAAATGATATATCACTGTAAAGGCCAGGATGTTCTCTAGATGGCGCATCATCTTTTAGCTTTGTACATTATATGGTTATTGAAATATTATTTGTGAACTCATCCCCCACCGAGGGCAAAAATGAATGGTCAGCTTTTATGATATGGCAAGTGGAACTGATACGATGGACAATGAGTGTAGAAACAAGAAGGTGTACCTCATACAATGAGCGAATGTATATTAGAAGAGAATATTTCTGAAAAATCGGTCTCTTAAAACAAGCTGAATTGAATACATGTGAAATGCAGTTTGACGCATGTTTCATGCAAATCTCATTAAACAGCTCGCACTTGGAATGAGATTTGAACGTTCACTTGGCGGTCACGTATAAATCATCCCTGCTCTGATTTCATTAAGTGCCAAACAGGCCCATTTCTCTGTCGTTTGATGGCTTCTCTCTTCTCGTTTTCAAAGAGGGCGATGCAGACAAACAGCCGACGATGAAAGACGAGGAAGAGGAGGCTATAAATGAGGGTGAGTCGTCTTTGGGAATGATGACAAATTACAGTGCTAATGAGGAGCTGAGTCTGCTGATGGTTGTGGATTGCACTGAAACGCATCATTATGCTCTCTATTTAAAAAAAAAACAGTACCATATGCCAGGAAGAGTCTGGTTTCAGTCTGGTACAGTAACATCTCGGCGCAATTCAGACGAACGAGACAGTGAATAAGCGGCTTTATTGTTAGGGAGCACTGTTCCCGAATTCCAGAAGAGATTGCAGGCTGTAACCTGGCTTTTAAGCGATTGAAGATGTTACATTATAAATGACTACGGTTGGTTTTGTAGCAGCGTTGCCCTGGTAACCACCCCTCTGGTGGGTGAGGATGCAGAAACTCTATCTGACAGGATTCTGTTTTGATTTGATTATTTCCAGGCTCTGAGGTGAATTGTGACACGCCGGTGTCATGTTGTTAAGCTTCTCCGAGCATAAAGTGTGTTTAGATTTCATCATGAAGAATTGAGGGGAGAGAACGGAATAGGAAAGGGCAGAGCAATCCCTGCCTTTCTCACTCTCTCTCCTCTCTCTGTCTCTCATCTCTGTCCCAGATGAGTTTTAGATAAGAAGAGAGCAAATGCAGATCAGGGCACGGCGCTTTGATGTTGCCAGGCTGGCGTCTGCATTGTTAACTGCTTTATTAGATACGGTTTCAGGATGCGAGGCTTTAATCCTCGCACACCTGCTGAGAGCTCGCTTCAGGTCGAGAGCACAGCGCTAGCAACATCTAATCAGCATAAGAGAGAAAAGTTCCCACTGCTTGCTGCTAATGTGGCAGAAGCCCAAGGACTTAGGGAGGATGCTGGATCAGGCACAAACAGAATATATAATGCAGGAAATGCGTTTCATACAGAATACATTTCAAATGGGAGACGTGCAGGGCTGGGACCTGAATACTGTAATTATATGTGAAAGTGATGATGAGGTTTAATTGGCAAAACAGTTTGAATTTAAACAAAGTACTGGAAAGCCTGGAATATTTTTGCTGAAGTGTCAAAGTCAAATTTATTTCTAATTTTTTTTTCCTTAATAGTGGAGCATTCTCTGTAAGCGGCTTTAGAGATATCTACTCTTTGAGTTCATAAAAGTGAAGTACTTCCACTAGGTTATTCGTAAACATGATATTAGTTTCCACTGCTATGCAGGTGATACGTAGTTGTACTTATCAGCCAAACCAAATCACATCCTTACCATCAGTAAAATTGAGGACTGTGTAAAGGAAATTTAAAAATGTCATTTTCTTTTCCTTAACTCAGATAAAAGTGAAGTTTTATTAGTTGGATCCAAGGCTGTGAGAGACAGGTCTATGCTAAACCTCAGTAACGCCCAATATGTCTGTAAAAAAGCTTGTTTTTGGTGTCACATATGATTCAGACCTCTCCTTTGATGCACACATTATTAGCATTAGTAGGATTGGCATATTTCAGTTCTGTAATACAGTGGTACCTCGTCAGATTTGGTTCTCCACCCATTTTGACTAGAAAAATTTGTTTCGGTTCTCGTCGTTTGCTCGGTACTCGGCACTCTTGACTCGTTTCAGCTAAAGCTCAATTCACAATTCATTTACATTTACAGCATTTAGCAGACACCCTTATCCGGAACGACTTCCAATTGGTACAGTCTTACAATCCAAGCAATTGTGGGTTAAGGGTCTTGCTCAAGGACCCAACAGTGGCAGCCTGGCAGAGGTGGGATTTGAACCCTGGACCTTTTGGTCCATAGTTCAGTACCTTACCCGCTAGGCCACCACAGTCTTCCAGCATGACAATGATCCCAAACACACCGCTCGGGCAACGGAGGAGTGGTTCCGTAAAAAGCATTTCATGGTCCTGGAGTGGCCTAGCCAGTCTTCAGATCTCAGCCACACAGAAAGTTTGTTTGGGATTTGAACCAGTAACTTTTAGCACTAGGCTACCACAGTCCACAAATAGCTACCACAATTCAGTACACAGTGATTCAGATTCACAATAGCCCTTCCTCAGTGAAGATCTCCGCTGTGGTTATCCTGTTTTACTTTTATAAGCAAGTCCCCATGGGTCCTAAAAGGTCAATTATAAGAGGAAACTGAAAGGAAGCAGGCTGCAGTTAGTTTAGCAGCTAGTAAGTGTTTTGCTTTTACTTTTCACTTTCAAGCCATTACTGACATGAGATTTCTCAACACTTTATTATAAAATAAGCTTTGTGTTAATGACTTTGGCCACTGTAGGTTAATGTAAGTGTTTATCATTAATTATCATAGGGTCTGCTATTGTACATTATAGACCCCTCTACCAAACACTCATTAAACTCCTCAGTTCATGATGCATTTAAATTGTGGTGGATTTGTTAAACATCTCCCCATCATAAATCAGGGAGCTCCTGTCCAATACAACTCCATTAATGCATACAATGCCTTATACAGTGTGGATTTTCTGGGGGTCTGGAATTGATTAATTTAATTTACACTATTCCTTATGCGAAAAATTTTCTCTGTACTCGTTGTTTTTTTTTCGGTTCTCGACAAGCCTTCTGGAGCGAATTAACGACGTGAACCGAGGTACCACTATATTGCTAAACTTAGAAATGTACTCACTTGATAATATGCTGAGAATTGACTGAAGTATTGAAAAATGTTTAGAATGAAAATGTATTTAATGTTTAATATGTAAACTGTGGCTGATCCAATATGAAAACCCTGCAAATTCAGATAACTGATATCAGGCGCCAGTGTTCGTGTCATTCATTTAAGCAATGCACTGATATTATTTAACCTCTGTTACAGTAGTCAGAATAGAAAAAAGTAAACAATTATCTGCACAAACAATGATGAATAAAGAAAACTCATGTATGGCATCTATCCAGACGGTTCTCTACAAAATGTTGACACGTCTTGGTGTTAATGAAACCTAAATTGAAAGAATAATGAATGACTATCAGAAAATATCTGGTTTAGTTTTAATTAAATGTTCGTAAGTTTGTGCCTCCCTTGGCAAGGGCTTGTAAACCTTGGATAACTTTCCCCACAGGTTTGGAAACCCCCAATTAAGACATTCAAGGTGATTGAAACCATAAAAGAAAATGTTACTGTCCTGTGAAAAATGAAATGTCCTTTTGAAATGTTTTAGTAGCATCCTGAATGTCCCCCCTTTTCGCCTGATCTGTAGCCATGGCATGGTGACCTGGCACAGGCTGACTGCAGAGTGCTGTCTTTATCCCTAACAGAGTGTGTGTCGGCCCACTGAGGGTAAAGAACATGCTGACCAATAAAGTTAGGAGCTCAGCTGGAACAGAGCAAGGATCAGTGGTGTGGTGCCAAACTGAAGGGTATTTAATGTAGCAGAATGCAGCAGTAGCTCTTCTGAGATTCTTCCTGCATTTGGTCCAATGTTTTGTAATAACCTGGTATACAGCAAAAGCAGCAGGTTAAACACAAAGCAGCACTGATTTCTATGCAGACATATACGATAATTACAACTAGTAAAGGATTCCTATGGTCGTTCAAGATATTGGTCAACATTACACTGTATGATCAAAAGTATTCGGAAAAATCTTCTAATTAGTGATCTCTCTTATGAAACATTCAGGCTTGGAATCTTCATAGATGAACAGGGGCACCTTTGTGACTCTCAATATGATACATTTAAAGGGTTCCGCCTCCTCAGCAAGTTGGTTCATAGTCTTTTTAGCCTACTGTAATGAAAATAAAGGGCATTTTCACAAGAAATCTGTGTTCCAGTAGATATGTCAGAGAAGCCTCTGAAGACACGATTGAAACAACTGATACTTTTGTTTAACAGAAGCCAAAATGAACTGATGGACAGCATTACAAACAACACAAAAGGTCAGTCAGATAAAACAGAGACTCAGAGAATGTGAACTAGTTTATATAGTCATAGGTTAGATAGAATGTACAGGTAGTGGAGGGACAAACAAAGGAGTACTATGTACAAAAGGACAGGCACAAACACTTACGAAAGCCATTTACAGCTTGTTACAAATAGTAGCACAAAGTCATACACAAATACCATTAATTTACCCCCAAAAAAGTCTCAACTGAGCTAAACATCAGCTGAGATGGAACAGTCTTTAGTCCAAATGTGTGCTAACGAGCTTGACTGGTAAGGTAGTGAGCTTTCATGTGAATGATGGACTTCTGCTTTTCTTCTGCCTCTGCTCGTGGATCTGCACAGTTGATTGACTTGCTGGGCAGAAGAAGCAAACCGCACTGCACTCGCGTGCAACAAAACAATAATAATATGCTGCCAGGACATAAATAAGCAATATAACCTATATAACATAGCAGTGTGTTGTACTATTAAGTAAAATATGAGTACTGTATACTGTAACATCATACATCAGGCAGCACTGTACAGTGTCTGTTTTGAGTCTGACAGCCACTCTGTCTGGAGTTTATAGACAGACTATTTCCTGTTATAATTATTCAATTTTAACATATTGAGTCAATTAAACATAACATGAAACAAAAGCAGCAACATAATTTGCCATGTTCAGACTTCGGTCATCCAGTTAATCAGTATTCCTGTGGCAAGAATCACAGCTTCCAAATGTGTCCTGTAGCAGCTGGCAATTTCCTAATCTTTGTATTCTTGCATTGCAATTTTTCCCCCACACTTCCTTGCAGAATACTTGTAGTACAGAAATATTAAGTCACTTCGCATGCACAGCACGTTTGAGGTCTGCCAGAGATTTTCTTTAACAGTGTGGGATAGTACTGAAGTACTTCAAGGTTGATTTCTGAAGTGTTTTGATTGTTGTCTTGTTGTAATACCCGATCTCTCTTCAGTTTCATTGATCCAGAACCTAAGATATACAGTACTGTGCAAAAGTCTTAGGCTGCCATTGGATTATATTTAGCATTGTTTTAGCAATAGCATAATGATCATATAAAAATATTTCTTAGTGTCTTCATTCGAATACAACCAGAAAAATACAGGAAATTTTATATGCAGTATTCAAAAACCTGAAAAAAAACCAAACCATCAGGGAAAAAGAGCTTCTGTAGGCTACAGTGGCAAGTATTTAGTGTAACTTTCCCTTATACTTGAGAAATAACAGCATCTGGCAGCTTCATCGGGATGGCAAGTTGACGCTTCCTTGTTAAGTCTACAGTCCGATGAAGCTTGATCGGGAATGTCTTTTTGGGAGGGTAGCAACCAAGAAACAACTTTTTCAGAAGGGAAAAGGGTTGAAAAGGCTGTACGTCAGACATTGGCACTGGCCTTAACACTGCTCGTTAAGGATATTGTACAGGGAACGAGCAATTAAATTGTACCAGTCAATCAGAAATAATGGCCCACCCGTGTATTATGAAAACTGATTGAGTGCCCATCTACCTTAATGCAGTATGAGGTTCTTCCATTGCATGTACAACCCCAAATCAGAAAAAGTTGGAACATTATGGAAAATGCTAATTAAAAAATACAGTGTGTCTTATTTACTTTTATATGACTTTTATATACAACTAAAGATATTTCATGTTTTGTCTGGTCAGCTTCATTTCATTTGTTAATAAACATCAATTCCTGCAATTCAAGTTGAGACGGGGATGATTTGGGGCTAGTAGAGGTAAGGGACCTTACAGACTGTTATCAGCAGCAAGTCCAAAAGCCAGGGTCTGTCATGGTATGGGGTTGGGTCAGTGCCCTTGGCAAAGGTCATTTACACTTCTGTGATGGCAGCATTAATGCAGAAAAGTACATTGAGATTTTTGAGCAATCTACATATTTTCCATGGACATGCACGCGTTTTTAAAAAGTCAAAACCACATGCTGCACACACTAACGACAACCCTGCATTGTTGTACCCCTTAAAGGCCTTTTCACACAGAGTCCGAATTTTAGAGACTAAAAAACGCCCATCAATTTTTGATAAAGAACACACGGATATTAATGCCGTCCTTCACAGCGAGTCCTAAACGATGCTACGTAAAATTCTTAATAAGAGCCTGTTCTACTTTCTGTGTTGTTCAGATGAGTTAAAATCAGGCTGACCAGTCAGAGCTCCGTTGTCAGCAGAGAACAAGAGCTTATATGACCAGCAATAAGCTGACTATAAAAACATGGATATTAGAGAAAATACTCTGGGGGGGAAAAAAAAGTATTTAGACAGCCACTGATTGTGCAAGTTCTCCTACTTAGAAAGATGAGAGAGGTCTGTAATTTTCATCATAGCTACTATGAGAGACAAAATGAGAAAAAAAATCCAGGAAATCACATTGTAGGATTTTTAAAGAATTTAATTGTAAATTGTGGTGGAAAATAAGTATTTGGTCAATAACAAAAGTTCAACTCAACTGTATCTGGTGGAATATAGCTGAAAGGCTGGGGAATGATGGTGAAAACCTCACGCTGCCTGTATGTAACTGTTTTTTTGTTTATCGAAGTGCATTCTAGTCTGTTCATGCCCAGAAAAACACAAACCATAGCTTCCTGCACTAATCTTTGCTCGTGTCTTTGTTTTTTTAAGTTGACAATGTGAGAAAGACACGGCGAAATCTCCGTGACACGTTAAGAGAACGGAAAATTAAAGAAAGGAAAAAGGGAACGGGGTTTTCAGAGTGTTTAAACAAATGTAGCGCTCTTTGTGTGATCGCATCAGTTTTTTTTGTGCGAAAACAATCGTACTCAACGTGAATAAAGCCTTAAGACATGTTTGCATGGAGAAAACAACACGTCGCTTCATCGCTTTTTAACCTCGGTGCCGGAATGTCTTTCTAAGTGTTGCGAGAAAGAATGGCAAGAACACAAAGTGGTAAATGCTTTTCCGTGCCAACTTTTTTTGGAATGTGTTGCAGGCCTGAAATGCAAGAATTACTAACGAGTGAAATAGAGTTGACCAGGAAAAAAAACATGAAAGATCTAGGGTTCCTACTGTCTGCAATAAGATAAAAGTCTGCACTCTGAATATAACCTCATGCTTTAGGAGGCGTGTCGCCTTTACCCTGGCAAATCAGTACATCAGGCTATAAAATGGAGAGAGGATTTGGCAGAACTATCAGTTAAAAAGCCACTGCTCAGAATGTTGTGGAGGACATGCAAGTCAAAGTTGTTATTGTACCAACACCCTGCACAGATCCACCCACACACCCATCGCCTCTATAGTTGGGAGATGGCCATCTGAGTCACACATTATTAAAACGCTTCAGTGCAGTGCGACATTTCTGATGTGACCTTCTACACACGACGATGCAACCAGAGTCTTTTATGCTCGTGCTTCATAGTAGCTTTGAATTTCACTATATTCTTTTGAAAAGTATTTTCTTTGTGAGTTTAGCTTCTGGATGTTGTGCATGGAAAATGAAAGTCTCCTGCTGTACTGTTTGACTGTTTGAACAGGTAGTACAGTAAGCAAACACGCTAAGCCCCTCAGCCCTCAGCAAATCCATAAGTCAGCCAAACTTAATCTACTTTGCTCACTGTTGATAAAAAGGGTCAAGGTTTTCATTATATGGTGCAATGTTTAGGGCTGATGAATACAATGAATATTAGATGTTGTTATTATGAATTATGGTTTCAGGAAACTTGCATTATTGAGGAAGTAATTTAGTATTATGCAGTTATTTATTAAAAAAATAGGTAAACAAACCGAAGACTGCTAGTCTACAGGGCACGTATATCATCGGATAACCAGATTTGTTGGTCATAGTCTTTCTCATGTTCTGTATTTTCCACTGCAAACAGATTTGATCTTGTTTGAGAATGTTCTGTTGGAAAAAAAGCAAGTGTTCAAAAAGTGGAACTTTGTGTTTGAACTGCACACTAACAAAAAAAAAGCCTTAATCCAACTGTGAAGCACGGTGGAGGGGCATTATGTTATGAGGCTTCTTCACTGTAGCTTGTTGTCAGTGAGGGACAATGGATGGCCTTAGATTGCTAGGGCATTCTCCAATTCATAGGTTGCTCTGATGGACTGAAAGCTTCACAGTTCCACCGTTAAGGTTTGCTTGGTACTTGATGCTTTGCTTAAGCTTGTATTGGTACTCGTTCAGCCGAAACTCGATTCATGATTCACGAGTCAGTGATTCAGATTCACAATAGTTCTTGCTCATTGAAGATCTCCACTGTGTTTAGCGTGTGTTTCTTTTATACAACTACAGTACTGTATTATTGGTGAAAATCAGTCCCCATGGGTCCTAAAATGGTTAGTATTGACAGCCAATCAAATGGAAGTCAGGAACTGAATCCTCCAGAACACAGCTAACATCTGGAGTTCACCAATAGAGTAAGTGTTTAGCTTTTACTTTTCACGTTCAAACCATTACTCCCTAAATTACATGAGATTTTTCAACACTTTATTATAAAATAAGCTTTCTGTTAATGGTTTTGGCCAACTGTAGGTTAATAAAGTGTTTTCAACGATAAGGTCGGCTCTGCTATGATACAGTATAGATACATTCATGCGTATAATGTCTTATATAGTGTGGATTTTCTGGGGGTCTGGAATGGATTCATTCAATTTACATTATTCCTTATGGGAAAAATTTGGTCGGAACTCATTGTTTTTGGTTCTCGACAAGCCTTCTGGAACGAATTAACAACGAGAACCAAGGTAACACTGTGCGTGTATGTGTATATATATGTGTGTGTATGTATGTATGTATGTATGTATGTATGTATGTATGTATGTATGTATATATATATATATATATACATACACACACATACATACATACATACATACATACATATACACACACACACACACACACACACACACACACACATACATATATATATATATATCTATATATAGTATATAGGTGTGGGTGTGTGTGTGTGTGTGTGTGTGTATATATATTGTGTGTGTGTGTGTGTGTGTGTGGTATAATATATCTATATATATATATATATATAATATATGAAGGGAATACACAAAGATCTATATAGTTGGACAACACACACACAGCATATAAGAAACATAATACGTGACACACACAGATATATATATTTATTATGATATAGGTGTATATATATATAATATATATATATATATATATAGGTATATAAAAGGTGTGTATATATATATAAAATATATATATATATTATATATATATATATATATATATATATATATAGATATATATAATATATATAAAATGTGTGTGTGTGTATAAACTATATACAAGCTATCGGATGCCTTTGATCATCTCTGAAAGCAGGACAGAAGAAATTGCTGAAGCTTGAGCTATTCTTTGTAGAAAACACTTCAGAAATTTGTGGAGTAAAGCAGCATGTGCTTTGGGATTTGGTATTGTGTGTGATGTAGAAACCCTTACAGCTGTCTTTTTTGTTTTCTCTGTGAAAGTCTGGCTTTTAGCTGCTGCTGACACTTGTATTTAGAGCAGTGGGTGAGGAGAAGGTAAAGGACGTGTGTGAGAACGCACTGCTGTCTCCACAGCCACCAGCTGAAGCTGTGACACTCATTATCTCCAGGCTCTCAAGCTCTCGACTGGACAGCTTGATAAATCACTTGCTATATTTGCTTTTGCTGTTATTAGGGCACAAATCTAGGCACTGTCACGCACTTTGTTTCCATGTGTTTGCTGGCTGGCTGTAGAATGAATGGGTACAATAAAGTTGAAACAACCTCTGCTCGTTTGTCATAAGGGCGGCGCTTTGGGCCAGAGTGCCTGTACAATAGATCTAGTCAGGGCGCTGGATGTTTGTGTTTCCGCTCTTCTACTGATGCAGTGCCAGCATATCAATAAATACAGAGCAGAAAGATGTAATGACTGAGACCAGTGACATACGAGATGTGTTGCATTACTGTGTCTATTATTCCTTTATATTCACTCACCACTTTATTAGGTACACCTGTTGATCTACTCGTTGACACAATTATCCATTTCCATGGTGGCAACTCAATGCATTTAGGTATGTAAACATGGTCAAAATGATCTGCTGAAGTGCAAACCGAGCATGAGAATGGGGGAAGAAAGGTGATTTAAGTGACTTTGAACGTGACATGGTTGCTGGTGCTAGACTGGCTGGTCTGAGTATTTCAAAACCTGCTGATCTGCTGGGAATTTCACGCAGTCATGTCTAGGGTTTGCGAAGAATGGTCTCAAAAAGAGAACAACACATCAAACCTTGAAGCAGATGGGCCACAGCAGCAGAAAACCACACCAGGTGCCACTCCTATAAGCTAAGAACGGGCAACTGAGGCTACAATTCACAGAGGCTCACCAAAATTGGACAATAGAAGAGGAAAAACATTGCCTGGTCTGATGAGTCTTCATTTCTGCTGCCACATTCAGATGGTAGGGTCAGAATTTGGCCTAAACAAAATGAAAGCATGGATCCATCCTGTCTTGGATCCATCCTGATCCATCGTGTCAGTGGTTCAGGCTGGTGGTCCAAAGTTTTCTTGCCAAACTTTGGACCCCTTAATACCAATTTAGCATTATTTAAACCCCACAGCCTACCTGACAACTGTTATTGACCATGTTCATCCCTTTACCACAGTGTACCATCTTCTGATGGCTAGTTCTGGCAGGATAACTCACCATGTCTCAAAGCTGAGATCATCTTAAATGGTTACTTGAAAATGACAATTAGTTTACAGTACTCAAATGACCTCCACAGTCACCAGATCTGAATCCAATACGGGAGATTTGGATGTGCAGCCGACAAATTTGCAGAAACTGCATGATGCGGTCATGTCAATATGGACCATCTTATGGAAATATGGAGATCTCTGAGGAATGTTTCTAGCACCTTGTTGAATCTGTGCCATGAAGAATTAAAGCAGTTATGAAGGCAAAAGGTGGTCCTAGCAAGGTGTACCTAATAAAGTGGTCAGTGAGTGTATATTTTCTGTTTTAGCATTAGGACTGTTGCTGTAGAAGTGGTTGTTTTGCCAGTCTGTTCGTTCTCAGATACTAATATACCCCTGGGCTGGAGTGCTGGTCATATTACATGGAAATTAAGCAAGATGAGCTGAACACTGGTGTTTTAATTGAGCTATCTGGAATTCTACCCAACTTAGTTGTTCCGTGGTCTTGGATGATATTAGATGATATTGGCAGCAGATCTGGCCCCTTCTTCGAGCTTTTCTTCTGTTTTAAAATTCAGTGAAGGATGTGCTGGAGTCATGACTCATTCTGTGAAAACTCGGAATAAAAGGTAGTGCTTAATGAGGAGCTGACCTTTTGCTGCCAAATGACCCATCATCTACCATAGGCATACTAAGTATCCTGTTTAGGAAGACTGAAGGTGGACAAAAAATGAGTCACATTCACCAGCGGCAGCACCTTGTTGCTCACTGACGATAGGTCGTGCATCCTCGTGAGTGTAGAATAAAACTGCATCATGATTTGGGGCAGATTCTGGGCTGTGTGTAGAACTAGTAAATAGGAGCAGTGTTGGATCAATTGCGCCGCAAGAAAGATGGCAAAAGGTTGGTATCACATTTGGTCTTGCAATAGATTATCAGTCAACAGAAGTCGTAGGTTTCACATAGGAAAGGCTTCTTTACAACACCTTAAGTTAATCATAGCGAATGCCTGGTGTAGAAGAAATCGATCCATCCTGCTTACTGGACTGATGTCTGCTTTTTAATCTAGGTATTTTAGCAGACACCCTTATCCACAGTGACATACTACTGATACAATCTTAGCAATTACAACTGTAACAATCCAAGTAATTGTGGGTTAAGGGTCTTGCTCAAGGGCCCACCAGTGGCAGCTTGGTGGTGGGATTTGAACCCAGCACCATCTGGTCCGTAGTCCTTAACTGCTTGGCAACCACAGCCCTTCAGCATATGTTTCTGTGTAATGAATTTTTAAAAGAATCTTTCACAATGCAGTACTATGCAAAATTCTTAGGCCACCATTAGGTCAGCAAATTATTTGTTTCAGCAAATTATTTCTCGGTTATTGTTAGAATGCAACCAGAAAATACAGTATTTTTATTAACTAAAACAGCTTCTGTAGGCTATAGTGCCTATGTACTTAGTGTGTCCTCCCCTTACACTTGGGCATGACGAAGAAGCTTGATCGGGAATGGTCTTTTTGGAAGGGTGGCAGCTAGTCTAAGGTGCTAAATCTCACAAAGATTGGAATGAAGATCAGTGGAAAAGGGTGTTATATAGTGGCAGATACAAGAGACAATGTGTTATATATGGTCATTATATCATTCCTAAATCTAATGGTGGCCTGAGACTTTTGCGCGGTACTGCATGCTGTAAATAGCGCCCAGCTCTGGTCATTTGTAGCACTCGCACAGATAATTTCTGCTTCTCTCTTCTGCTTCTATCAAGCTGTTAATATATTAACAGAGAGGTTATCGATTTTCTCAGACTTACCAGACTCTTTCTAACTTTCCTTACAGTTCTATTCATGTGTCCCACTCTTGTTCTGCTTCTACTCCTTCTACCTTTATCTTTCCTGCTTTGCCCTCTTATTCTATCCTGTGCAGGTGACTTCTTTTCCCTTCTGGCCCAAATCCTAGGGAAGGGGAAGGATGTTGGCCATGTGCATAACTATAACCCTGCAGAGGCCCAGGTGGATCTGGTGACCAAAATCGATAGCATAATGCAAAAGAAAGACCTGGGCTGGCGCAGACCCAGGCTAGGCTACACTCACAGAGACGGTGCAGTTCTGGTGAGGGACAGAGTGCACAAGTTTCACCAGTTAGAGTCTACTGTCAGGCCTCCGGGGACCAGGACAATACCAGCCAGCCTGCCTGGCACAGGGCTGACAAAGGCCAAAAAACAAGGTGGGTCTCAGTGTCGGTTTACTCAAGACAGTGAGAAAGGAGCATGGTGTTGTCTTTCTCATTCGCAAGTCCATGTGAATGCTTTTCTGTTGACGCCCAGGCGTCTCATTCTTATCATTATTTTTTGATTTTGAGGAGTGTGAGGTCACGGCGTAGCTTTACACAACACAGTCCAAGAGATGATTCGGGGACAGAGGAGCTGCCTGACTGGATGTGATCTCCACGGACAGCTTTCTGCATGCTGTGCTCTTATCACGTTACAGATATTAATCTTAGTGCGAAGATGCTGCAGTCGTGAGAGTGATATTAAAAATCTGGGCCATCTCCATGTAGCTGTGGGTTTCTATTTCTGGCGAATGGAAAAGAAATGGAAATGGGAGAGCAGCAAGGCAGAAATAGCAATGCAGTTTTAATGTGAAATTGCATACATACACTGAGACAGTTCTTTTTGTTTTTAACTAGTCAAACGTGCCTGTATAGGTATGCGCCATTTAGCAACCTCATTATGGTCTTTTATGCTACTGTAATGTAAAATTAACGGGGATTTTCACAAGGCAATTGTGTGCAAATGATACGTAAATGCATCAGAGATGCTGCTGAAAGACATGAGTGATTGAAAAGTGATTAAAATGACAGACTACTGTTTGACGGAACAACACAGAAGATCAGCCAGATGAAATGGAAACTCATCTAGTTTATATAGTTATATATTAGAGAGTCTACAGGTAGTGAGGGGACAAACAAAGGAGTATTATTTACAATAGGGCAGGCACACAGACTAGCAAACGCTATTTACTACTTTTTACAAATAAGTAGCGTAAAGTTATCCACAAACATGAGTGACTTGCACAAAAAAGTCTCTAAACACATCAACCAAGTGAGAACAGTCTCTAGTCCAAATGTTTGTTAATGAGCAAGCGAGCAAGGTAGTTACTTGTGCACACACGAGTTACAGACTTCTGCTCATAAACTCCCGCCTCTGCTCGTGGATCCACAGCAGTGATTGGCTGTTTACGGCCCCAATGTTCAGATTTAAAAGACCGACTTTTATCTGTTATATCTATTATAAGTTATTATAATTGTTAAGCGAATGGGAGTTGATCGGTTAAACCTGTATTAGCAACTTAACCTTTTTCCATATCTGTGCCCCATTTTAGGTTGTTGTTTTACTTTTTTAAAACTCTTAAAATGTATGCTTTATAACTTTTCTACTTCTTTGTTACATTAGTTGCACTTGAGCTGAGTAATTTTGTACAGTTTTCACTGCAACAACTGAGTTCCCTCATTTATTTTGTATTAATTGACTTGCTGGTCCAGTCCGTGATTGGCCGTAGTCCAGGCCCCTGATAACAAATTCCTTGTTTCGTCAATATGTCAGCTTGATCTCAGTCAGGGTGCTATTGATGAGTTTGAAAGGGATCTAATTAAAAGTCCACAGGGGGCGAAGGAATGCAATTTTAATTTGATTACCTGTGAGTTTGGAGGAAAAAACTGGTTTATTTGTCTCACCCCATTCTTCGTGCATGCTGTTCCAGTTCATGTCTTGCTGGAAATTATTCATGAATTTTTGTTGTTTTATTTTTGGCTGAGACACTGCCCTTGAGTTAAACTCAAGCTGGGAGAGGCTGCCAGGAATAAATACAAAGTAAAAAAGGCTGCTTTTAGTAAGGATATTTGCTGGTGGATGATAGCCTGCAGTATGTATGTGGACGTTTGTCCTGCTGGAGCCAGAATAGTACCATACAGCCTCGTTCCTGCAGCCAAATTGCTTTCGACAGGACCCTTGAAATGTGCTAACCTCGGCTGTGGCTATGTATCATCCGAGTCATATGTATTTTATGTTACTGTCATCCATAGAAGCCCCGTCTTGTCTGTTAGTCTCTAGATCATATGTTTGCATGATTTGCAAGCCTTTAATGTAATCAGAAATATATTTAGCACAGATATTCATATTAATCACGATGCTGGCTGGGAATCGCATGTGTTGTTATGTGTAGCTCACTGATTTCATGCTCCATTACTAACGCATGTCCTTCAGTGCAATCACAGCCATTGTCATTGGAAGTCCCAATAAACTGCAGCGCAGGGAAATGTCCTCTCTTGAATATCTATTTCTGGCCCTTAGAAGTCCCTCTGTCATTATTTTTATAGAATTTTTATACTCTCATATTTTTTAGTTTTATAATTCATTTCTTGCTTTACTTACAGGTTATTTTGTTTTTATTCTGCACTGCTTACATTAGTATCCAAAGCTGTGTTGTGTTGGTAATCACTATTCTGTTTGAATTACTAAGAAATGTCTTTCTTTCTAAAAGGTTATTTTTATGGGACCATCATGGGACCAGTAACTTGATTTCAGTATTACTAATGTTGTAAATAACTATTACTGCTTGAAGTGAAAACAGTGTGAGAACTACGCACAAACATATGTAGGGTTTACAGAGAATTAGGGGTGCAACGATACCGATATTTCACGTTACGTATTGCTGCTCCATGTTACGATACATTTTCAATACAAAATGAAGAAAGAAATTAGATTTTAATTCCCTTTTTAACATAGAGATCAAGGAGGCCAATACAGCTTCCTGCTCTGCAAGCTTGGAATATGGCTTGCAAAAAAATCACCAAAGATCTCAGCCATTGCTGATTTCTTTTTTGAAGGGCATGATCCAGGCACCTCAGGGTCTACACTGAAGGATTTCTGAAGGAATTGTCTCCATATTTGCACTGTATACTGTGGGACTATGGTAGCCTAGCGGTGAAGGTACTGGACTCTGGCCCAGAAGGTCCAGGGTTCAATCCTACATCTGCCAAGCTGCCACTGTTGGGTCCTTGAGCAAGACCCTTAACCCACAATTGCTTGGATTGTAAGACTGTATCAATTGTAAGTCGCTCTTATGCTAAATGCTGTAAATGTAGAGACCAAATATGAAAACTTATTAATTATATTTCAGTTTCTATTTCCTCACATTAACAAAAACAGCATCAAGTTTACCCGTTTCTGATGCTGCCCAGTGCTTACAATATCTGTGGTATCTTATGCTCTTTCCTTACTGTATCTAGATCGTGCACAGAACCTATTACAGAACCTGCCACTAGGTGTCGCATGTGTAACATTTACATTTACAGCATTTAGCAGACGCCCTTATCCATAACACTACAGCATGCCTGTTGGTCTAGAACTGTGGCTGGCTGTATGTAGAGTACTGCATCTCTTAATGTATTCGATTCACAGCTCGTATCGTAACGAAATGACAAAAAAAAAGATTATTCCTATGTGTATCGTGACACCCCTACAGAGAATGGTCCGAAAGAGACAAAATATCCAGTGAGCTGCAGTTCTCTGGGCGAAAATGCCTTGTTGATGCCAGAGGAGAATGACCAGACAGTTCAAGCTGATAGAAAGGCAACAGTAACACCGATAACAACTCGTTACAGCCAATCGGGGAAAAATGTTGATTTGGAAGAAGTGTTTTAACACTTTGCAGGAGAGGGTTGACTTATGTAGACATGAGGGTGAAAGTGTATGACGACTGAAGTCAACTTCTAGGCGTAGAAGGCTGCAACCAGTTGTCGTGTTGACAGAATTTGCCGTGACGTTATAGTTATTACAGTTGCTGGAGGGCAAAATAAACAAGGAGTTGTATATGAAAGGCGGCGTCACACATTTTTGACACACAGCTATGCGAGGGACGTTGCGTTCGCGGCCTTGCGGGAAGTACGTTTCCAGCCTAAGAGACAAAGTTTTAAAGAAAAGCCTTTGATCCTGGCAATGAAAAAAAAAATTAAAAGAGGAAAAGAGAAAATGGCCTGCAAACCTGTCAAGTCGTGTGAAGTCTAATTGATTTAAATAGCGCTCTTTACAACGGAGAATTGTCTCATAGTAGCTTTACAACTATCTAGGCCCACAGCCCTAATTGAGCAAGCCTAGGGTGACAGTGGCAAGAAAAACTCCCTAAATGTGGTAAAGAAGAAATTTTGGGAGGACCAAGATTTAAAAAGTGACCCAACCTCCTTGGGCAACTGAGAAGTTTTATGTAAGAATTAAACTAAGTTGGTTAAAAAAAACTTAGAAAGGAGAAAACATAAGAGAGAACATATTTAAATAAAGGGGTGGCATGTTGGTGCAGTGGTTAGCACTGACGCCTCACAGCTCCGAGATCCCCGCTTCAATCCTGACCCCGGGCTTCAACAATGTGGAGTCTGCATGTCTTCCCCGTGTCTGCGTGGGTTTTCTCCGGGTACTCCGGTTTCCTTCCACATTCCAAAGACGTGTTCGGTTAATTGGTGGTTCCAAAGTGCCCTTAGTGTATGAGTGTGTGTGTGTGCCCTACGATGGATTGGCGCCCTGTCTAGAGTTGTTCCTGCCTTGCTCCCTGTGCTGCTGGCTGGGCACTGGCCACTCTGATCAGGATTCAGCAGATAAGACAATGAATGAATGAATATTTAAATAAAATAGATGATATAAAGACTATAATAAATGAATGAGAATATAATATTATCAAAATAATATACTCAAAATGGAGAATATAATACTTTAGAATTTAAGACAATAGCATTCTATATGTAATAAATAAAATAACAAATGATTTTATCACAATCCTGGACAGAGCTATAAAAATGCAGTCCTTTACATCTCCCCTGAATGTCTTTATGCATTGTCAGCAAAGCTATAATGGATAAAACTCTAGGATGCTTTAATGGATATGCTGGATGAATAGAACAGTTGTACGACGTAAAAAAACTGTTATAATGTCCTGATCATTTTAAGTGTACCTTGATAAAAGAATATTGATTTTTTTCAAAAATAAAAACAGAAATGTCTTAGTCATTTCAGCCTTGCTGCAGCCAGTTGTTGCTTGTTGTTCGTGTGTGTGTCACATTTCTCACTGAACATCACCAGCATAAAGCCACTAGCACTCAGCCATATTAAAGAATTTATCATTACAGGCTTCCATTAGTCATGTGCCTTCATTTGACTTTGAAGCATTATGATTATCACTCTCTCAGGCATGTGCCATCCCTAATGATTGGCTGCCATCAAGCCACTTGGATTTCAGACGCATGAAATCGGTCCTAAGTTAGCAGATTGGCAGATTGCTTTACAGTGTTAAATGAAGCTTGAGACAGAAATGGCACAGCTTGGTATTTGGATCAGGTTTCTCTTCTGTTACATTACACCACTGTGATTTTGCTGCCATATGCCAGACGATGTTGGAGTTTTTCTTTGGAAACTGTGACTGTATTTACTTAAGTTGTGTGTGTGTGTGTGTGTGTGTGTGTGTGTGTGTGTGTGTGTGTGTGTGTGTGTGTGTGTGTGTGTGTGTGTGTGTGTGTGTGTGTGTGTGTGTGTGTGTGTGTGTGTAGGGGACCCATTCTGGTGGAGATGACTGGCTGGCCAAATGGTGAGCTGCAGCTGGGTCAGGTGTCTGGTCTGGCTCTGGACTCTAATGGGAACCTAGTTATGTTCCATAGAGGAGACCACGTTTGGGGAATAGAGTAAGTAATGAAAATGTTTGTCTCCTTTTCTATACAAACACACTCCTGATCTGTTCAGCTACCGTGGCTGGTCCTTTTGTTAGGTGCACTTTGTGTACACACAGTCACTGACATTTTGTTGTGCTCTGTCACTTGGTAAAAGCCACCATTGTAGCAGCGCTAACCAGATATTATTTGGGTGCTGGTCCATTCTCGGTACCGCATTTTAGAGTGTGCTATAGACTTATTAATGCATCACTCACAAGAGTGGTACAGTTACCTACCACAGCTGAAAGTAAATGGCATAATTTGTTTCTGGATTAACCAAAAAAACCGAATAAGGAATAAAAATAGCTCTTTTTTAAAGGACTTCAAATTTTATGAGTTGGTAAATTGAAAACCCACACACACCCTTCCTTTTCTTCTCTTGGTAAACAAGTGATGCATGCTGTTCATTTGCATAAAGGAACATGATCGGCTTATATAATTTATAAATCCAGTTTTCAGCTCAGTACCAACTTTCCAAATGAGGTTCACAAAAGAATGAAGTGACCCTGTTGCAGTGACAATTTTTGCACGTTTGTTTGCTCACGTTAATTCCCCTGCAAGCTTTTCATAAAAACACTTCACACGTTTTATTAGGAGACTTTTAACACGTTGCTTGGAACTGTTTCCCCCAACTCAATTATTGGACTAACCCTCCATTAAGCAGTTTAATGTTTTAAACACCAGTAATTATCAGGTCTTTACTGAGTTAAATCAGGTGTGATACAAAAGGCACTAAACTGCATAGTGCTGGACTGGGCGTTTTCCTAGACGACTGTGTCTGACATCAGTTGTGTCTGTGCTTCGAGGAAAAATGGGCCAAGCCTATAATGGCCTCAGATAATAAGAGTGATTCAAGGAAAACAATAACCAGAAGGTTGTCTAATGCAGGTTCTGTGGGAAAATCTGTTAAAAGGCCATTGCTGTCTGAGAAAAACCTCACAGATAGAATAAATCTTTTGATGGAATGTGGAAAATTAGATTTTGAATGGTTTGGCACAGTTTTGTGGAGTGATGTATCATGATTTGCATTGAACTGCACTGAGGAGAAGTGATTGCATCTCCACTATCAAAACATGATATAATATCATGGTATACCAAAAATATTGGAACACTGAAACGCAATATTATTTTTTATTATTAATAACTTCTAAATGCCAATGTCAAAAGTGCTCATATTAAATTAACTTATAAACTCAAAACTTAAGAGTACCGTATTTTTTGGGCCATAAAGCGCACCGGATTATAAGACACAATATCAACGATCGGCTGCTAACGGGTATATTTTCATACATAAACCGCACCGGGTTATAAGACGCATGAAATGAAACAAAACTCTTAAGTTCCGTCGGAAACTCAGTTTGGTCTTTACTGGCGCAGGGCGTCTTCTTGCTTCCTCCACTTCCGTACCATTGATGTCGTTAATGCTGAATTCTCTCCACAGCTGCTCTATGTTCCATGTTGTACTGCGTGGACTGATAGCGTTTGTGGTTTGAAATCCGCCTTTTTTTTTTCGAAAATTACTGGAATGAATGCACGTACCCCTAATGCTGAAGCACATAACGTATTACTCCGCGATGCTGCGCACTACGGTTGCCGTAAGCTTCGTAACTTACCAAGAGCTGCTCTATGTCCATGTTGTACTGCGTGACTGATAGCGTTGTGTTTGAAATCCGCTTCGAAAATGAATGAATGAATGCACGTACCCTAATGCTGAAGCACATACCGTATTACTCCGCGATGCTGCGCACTACGGTTGCCGTAAGCTTCGTAACTTACCAAGGCCGTGCTAAAACATTTTGACAGATTTATGAGCGCCTGTACCATCTACAATCGGTTCTACGTCAGAAAGCACAACCAGAATTAATTCATACATTAGACGCACCGCATTTTAAGGCGCACTGTCGATTTTTGAGAAGGTTAAAGGATTTTAAGTGCGCCTTATGGTCCGAAAAATACGGTAATTTCTGTAGACAGTCTGGTGTGCATGGTGGGGCTCTTTCTGTTTCACTTTTTCTGGGTTTATCATGGTATCCACTGTATGGAAAAATCCATGTCATGGAACAGCGATACTTTAATTCCGGTATACCTCCCAGCCCTACTCTGTCATGGTTAGGAATGGAGAAATAGCTGCTTTGATTTGGTGAGCCTTTAGCTGCTGGTACTGGTGAGGTGCTTCACTGTGAAAAAGGTAATTTATGCATCTGTATTACTGGTGTAATGCTTTCCACAATTGAAAAGTTGTTTTCTATAGAGGAACAACCAGATTTCAACAAGAAAATGACAACTCCATCTTTCTGTACAAGCTATTTGTGGGTTTACTCAAACAGCATCTTGTCCAATACTACATTTCCTGCTAATGATTTGTTGTTTAGACCATCAAAAGCCCATGTTTTGCCAATTTGCCTGTCTTTGCCTGTCTTTGCCTGGGATGTGCACTTGCAATAAGAAATATTGACTTGTTGCAGCGGTGGCATTCTATGCCACACTCGAATTCAATGAGATCTTTAGAATGAACCATTCTTTCATAAATGTTTGTAAAGGTGTTGGATTTTATAACCTGTATAGGACTGAATGAAACACCTGAATTCAGTGCTTAAGAGGTGCGTCCCAATAATTTTGGGCTTTGAGTAGATGAACAGATTTTCCCAGCTGGAAACTTGTTATTACAGTAATTGACATAGTGCAGTGAATCAAAAGTTACTGAAGGTGTGAAACCATTTTGGCAAGCCTGCAGTGAAATCCTGCAGCCGTATTCACTCAAATGGAGAAACCGAGTTGCTGTTTTGGTACTAAAGTTGCTTAAGACTTGCAATCCTGACTGTGGTGTCATTAGGCTAACAGCAGCGCTAGTCACGTCTGGCTGGCTAATCCACACAGCTCAGACGGGATTCCTTGGCATTAGCGTAAACAAAGCTTCATGTAGAGCTTATGATGAATGGAAGCTGATAGCCACTCTTAATCTTTTCATTATTATCTGTGTCAAGCTCTTCTTCATGTCTTTAATTAGTGAATGGATGAAATGTAAGCTTGTGCTTCAAATGATACAATTAGTATTTTGATAGCATCCTGTCTACTGAGAACGGTATTAGTGATGTCTTCGCCACTTTACCACTGTCATTAGCAACTGTGCGATGGCTTGGCAATAGTATGGAAGCTTATGCACATTTGAAAGGAGTACTTATTATTATTAATCTAATCTCTGTCTTCTACATGTGTAGCATACAGTGGAGCTTAAAAGTTTGTGAACCCTTTAGAATTTTCTGTTTCTGTATAAATATGACCTAAAACATCAGATTTTCACACAAGTCCTAAAAGTAGATAAAGAAAACACCGACAAAAATATTATACTTGGTCATTTATTTATTGAGGAAAATGATCCAATATTACATATTAGTAAGTGGCAAAAGTATGTGAACCTCTAGGATTAGCAGTTCATTTGAAGGTGAAATTAGAGTCAAGTGTTTCCAATCAATGGGATGACAATCAGGTGTGAGTGGGCACCCTGTTTTATTTAAAGTCTATCAAAGTCAGCTCTTCACAACACGTGGAAGTGTATCATGGCATGAACAAAGGAGATTTCTGAGGATCTCAGAGAAAGAGTTGTTGATGCTCATCAGGCTGGAAAAGGTTACAAAACCACCTCTAAAGACCTTCTGGTCTATAGTCCAGTACCTTAACCGCAAAGCTACCACAGTTCCATAATCTTGAGTGGATTAGTCCACATAAAACCATCCTATTAATGAGGCATATAAGAATGCATTGTGGGCAGCATGGTGGTGCAGTAGTTGGCACTGTTGCCTCACAGCACCGAGATCCCCACTTTGATCCCGACCCTGGGCTCCGCCTATGTGGAGTTTGCATGTTCTCCCTGTGTCTGTGTGCATTTTCTGCAGGTACTCCGGATTTCTCCCACATTCCAAATACATGCATGTTAGGTTAATTGGTGTTTACAAAGTGCCCCTTAGTGTGTGAATGTGGGTATGAGTGCATGTGCCCTATGATGGATTGGCGCCCTGTCTAGGGCTGATCCTGCCTTGTGCCCTAAGCCGCCGGCTAGGCACCGGCATTCCCGCGACCCTGACTAGGATCAAGCGGGAAAGAACATGAATGAATGACTGAGGATGCATTGTTGCTCAATACATCGCAGTGCAAAATGTCACGATGTACATTGTGGAGTTATACAATGTCAAATGCGGTCTGTTTATTATGCCATCAGATGCAATTGCATTTTGTGAACACCAGAGGGCAAAGAACATATGTCATGTTCCTGTACAGGTAAAGTGTAATAAGTACACCTTATTTTGAATTGTTGTCATTCTCAAATTTAAAAAGAATGTTTACAGTCGGTTATTTAATTTAAATAATTTTAAACCTCTGTTTCTGGTAATTTATTTTAATTACAAGGGACTAAAGGTTTTTCTTATTGTTGTTTAAAAACCTATTCAAGAAAATGTGCGTTGTTTTCCAATGTTTATACTTCATAAATAAAAAAAATTGTACTAAATCAATTTGTGAACTCAGTATCGCAAATCATATCAAATCGTGAGCAGAGTGTATCGTTACACCTGTATCAATACGTTGCGACAGTTCAAAATCATCAAATCATTTCTTTACGGAAACTGCATCGATGCCTTGAAACAAGTGCAAACAGGTGCACAAATTATCTAATGAATCATCCCTCGTGTACTTTGCTCAACACTTGGCTGAATCTATCAAGTTCTTGCTATGGTGTTGCTTCCAAATGCAGTTTGGAACAATCATTTGATTGTAGGCTTTAGCACTTTCATTCTGTGAGCCTGTGGAGCCTATCATTTCATGCCTGAGAAGGTGTTGCTTCTTGTATTTACTGTTGTCCACAGTAGCTGTAACAGAGCCATTTGTAGACTTGTTTGAAAAGTTACATCCTATGACAGTGCCACATTGGCAGTCACTGAGCTGAGCACAAGCCCTTCTCCTGCCGTTACATGGCTGTTAGCATGATTGGTTGTGTACCTATGCTAGTTGAGCTGCCTATATCCCTGTCACTATGTAATATATTTCTGAACAAAGAATTAATGAAAGCATTCTCCGAACGTGTGGTTTGCATTAATCTTCATTGACTGCCCGCACAATTACTAAAGATAATATAGCCAAAAGATTGTGCTGACTGAAAATTACATAAAAAAACATGTGGATTAGTATGTAGTTTGGCCCCATTTTGTTGCTACAACAGCCTTCAGTCTTCAGACAAGGCGTAACTCTGGATTTTGGAACGTCACTGAGGCCAGCACTGATATTGGACTATTAGCAATATTTTAATTTTGGCATTCCAATAAATCTCAAAGGTGTCTGATGACAATAAATAAAGATATTCTAAAATATCTTAAATAAGATGAATAAACTCTTAAGATTAATACATTCTTTATGGGCTGTTTTAGGAGGGCAAAACTGACTTCTTGGGGAGGTGAAGGTCTATGAAAGTGTCATATTAAGAGTCACCGTCAGGTGTTTAGTGCAACAGATTCTACTCCTGCTGTTTGTCAGTGGAGATTTAATGCCTGCATGTTTCATATTATGTCTCCTGCAATAAAAAGAAATGACTAGAAATAGATGGGAACCATCTATTGTAGCTTCACAACTTCTTAAACAACCGAGTGCAAGCGTTCCTCTTTTTATTTCTGAAGACTAAAAATTGAAAATAATGTGTACTTATTATTGTTGTCACGATATGATTTCAGCTTCGATACAATACTTTGAAAAATATAGAAATTCAATACCATTTTCAATACCAAAGACAGACACTGTGTTTGTTTCACACTTTTTAGATAAACATATCCAAATATATTACATTAATAATGTACTATTTACTATAATATTATTTCCAATTTTATTAATTATATATTTTAAACTACATCAAATTATATGTATAGTCTAATAATAAGCTTTACTTCTGTACTATACTGTATATTACTTTCACATAGAAAGCAGACTGGCTTTGATTTTTGATTTTTATTTGATTTTTATTTGCTAATTTTGTTACATTTTTCTAAATGACTTTCGATTGTAAGAATTTAAAGATGCACTATTGACATATTTCATTCAGTATTCAAAGTGAATGATCTGAGCTCTCACCTGGAGCAAAAGAAATACTAAAATAATGAGGAGGTAGAAAAAGTAATTTAATGTAATTACATTAGATTATAAAGGGACGTCTCCACACGTATTAACCAAGGGAAATAATCCAAATCCATGCCTGACAAATGAATTGTTACAGTTTCTTATCACAATAAATTACTTGCCACCATGTTCACTATAGCTTACTTAACGCTGATACACACTCCTACAACCCCTGGCAAAAAGTATGGAATCACCAGTCTTGGATGAGCACTCATTCAGACATTTCATTCTGTAAAGCAAACTCAGATCAAAAACATGATACAATAATAAGGTCATTCCAAAGTGCAACTTGTTGGCTTTCAGGAACACTCAAAGAAATGAAGAGAAACATTGTGGAAGTCAGTGAATGTTACTTTTATTGACCAAGCACAGGAAAAAAATATGGAATCACTCAATTCTGAGAAAAAAGTATGGAATCACTCAAATTTGAGGTAGAAAATAAGGACACACCCAGTCAATTTCCTTTCCCTAAATGGACACCTGCCTCAGAGTAGATCTGCTCGTTAGTCTGCAGTTAAAAACACCTGCAGTCATGACACCTTGGAGGGCTGCTGGACGAAGTGGAGTGGCAAGAACCATGGCCCCAACAAGAGAAATGTCTCTTGAAACAAAAGAGAGGATTGTGAAACTTCTTGAAGAAGGTAACTCTTCACGCATGGTTGCTAAAGATGTGGGCTGTTCACAGTCAGCTGTATCCAAGATATGGACCAAATACAAACAGCATGGAATGGTTGTTAAAGCCAAGCGTACTGGTAGACCAAGAAAGACATATAAAAGCGTCAAGACAAACAACTTAAGGCCATTTGTCTTGAAAACCGAAAAAGTACAACTACACAGATGAAGCATAAATGGGAGGAAGCTGGAGCCAATGTATGTGACCGAACCGTTAGAAATCGCCTAAAGGAAATGGGATTTCAATAGAGGAAAGCTAAAAGAAAACCATCATTGACACCTAAACCTAAAAGAACAAGACTGCAATGGGCTAAGGAGAGGCAATCATGGACTGTGGATGACTGGATGAAAGTTATCTTCAGTGATGAGTCAAGAATCTGCATTGGACAAGGTGCCATTTCAGTATAACAAACGGTTCTGTGCACTACCAAGCCTGGGTGGGTCAAACGAAAGCACGTTTTGATATGAATTGACTCAATACTGTACTAGTACTTATTATGCTTATTGTGTATGGAAGCGTTACATATGCTTGCCCTCTGGTGTTCACAAAATGCAATTGCGTCTGATAGCGCAGTGTTTCCTCTAGGATTTTTATCAGCAGAGGTTCAGCCACCAACCTGCTAACCTACACAGAGAGGTGGAGAGGCTGTGAGGATGGAAATGTTGGGAATTTGAATGGGGGTGGACGAGTAGAACACAGAAGTGGAAAGAACAGAATTAATGAGCTAATGTTCTAGTTGAGGAGGGGAAAACCTCTTAAATCCATCCATCCTCTGCCCCTAAGCACTGCAGATCTTGTTTCAGACTTGGGCTCACATTTATCTTTGAAGAAGAGCAGCAGGAAACGTTGGTTTGGCTCTTTTTGCTTAAATGAGTGAATAAACAAGTGATCTATCTGTTGCTGGTTGGGTAAGAATGTTATGCCTGTTATGTAGGTCTGGGTAAATTAGGAGATCTGCAGGGAGGCTGCAGCTAGAGTGGTTGTATATAGAGTGCTCCGTCTGCATAAAGAAGCAGCTGAGATGGTTAGTCACTATCACTGTAGGCTGTGTTTACAGCCAGTCTAGGTTTTTTGCCATGTTTAATTTACACCCTTCAAACAAATGCTTCACCTTGTCAGTGGTATGATGTCATTGCTCCTTTTTTCTGTAAAAGACATTGAAAGACCTTCAGCAGTCAGTTTTTCAAGACCTTGGAAAATCTGTTTGTTGGATCTATAAATATTTACCAAGATGCACCTAAGTTTGTTGGTGTTAAGACAGAGAAGGGGTTTGTGGGTAAGCATAGCTTACTGATGCTTGCAGAGAATCGGACACGCACACCTCCAAAATTTAATTGTTAAATCTGATGTAAATCTACAGTGCTGCAATTTTTAAAAATGCTGATAGGTCCCAAACAATACCAGACACTCAGCAGAGCTCAGATCAGATCAAGGATTGATCACAAAGGGTAAGAATAACACAATTAATTAGGGTACTGTAGATTATACTGCTACATTGTCAACATTAATTAGTTAGTACTCATTTATATTAAGTATCATGTGAATGCCAGTGATATAGGACTCATGTTTAGGACCATCGCAAGATAAAGGTGAGACCGAGATCATTACAGGGATTAGATAGACGAGTCAGAGTCAAGAAAGAGACCAGAAAGTTCAATTCAAGACCATAAATCTAAATTGCAAGTTAAAAAAATTCTGTGGTGTTTACATTTACTCTGACTTTTATATCTGATTTCATGTTTTGTCTAGTGTAATTCATTTACTTTGTTAATAACCCTCCATTCCTGCTTTTAAGGCCTGCAACACATTCCAAATAAAGTTGGGATAGAAGGCAATTATGGGCTAGTAATGAGGTCAAATAACTCAGTAATGATGTGATCAATGAGGTGATGCCAACAGGTGATGGTAATCAATTTTGATTGTATCCACGAAAGAGTCTTTGAGGAGCAAAGATGGGCAGGGGATCTCCAGTTTGGCATCAAATGTGTGAGGAAATTGTTGAAATGTCATTCCTCAAAGAAAGATTATAAAGTATTTACCGTATTTTTCGGACCATAAGGCGCACTTAAAATCCTTTAATTTTCTCAAAAATCGACAGTGCGCCTTTAAATGCGGTGCGCCTAATGTATTAATTAATTCTGGTTGTGCTTCTGACCTAGAACCGATTGTAGATGGTACACGGTGCTCATAAATCTGTCAAAATGTTTTAGCACGGCCTTGGTAGGTTACGAAGCTTACTACAACCGTAGTGCGCAGCATAGCGGAGTAATACGGTATGTGCTTCAGCATTAGGGTACGTGCATTCATTCATTCATTTTCGAAGCGGATTTCAAACACAACGCTATCAGTCACGCAGTACAACATGGACATAGAGCAGCTGTGAGAGAATTCAACATTAACGAATCAATGGTACGGAAGTGGAGGAAGCAAGAAGACGGAACCTAAGAGTTTTGTTGCCAGGAAAATACGGTACATATTTCTCGCTCTGCAGAGCTTAATATCATTAAGTGATTAAAGGAATCTGGAGGAATTTCAGTGTATAAAGGGCAAGGGTGCAAGCCTAAACTGAAGTGGCGTGATCTCCGATCCCTCAGATGGCACTGCATCAAGAACCGTCGTTCAGCAATAGCTGATAGAACCACATGGGCAAGGGATTACTTTATCAAACACTACAACAGAGTTACATTCACAAATGGCACTTAAAACGTTACAGTGCAAAGTAGAAACCTTTTGTTAACCAGTATTTCTTTGAGGAACAATGATTTTAAACATTTCATTAATTTTCTCCCACATTTGTTGATAAACTGGAGATCCTCTGCTCAGCTTTGCTCCTCGAAGACTCAGCGTTTCGTGAATACTGCTTTTGTACCACATCATGATTATAATCACCTGTTTACATCACCTGTTTGATGTCAAATAATTTGTTTAGTTTTTTATCTCATTAGTAGCCCTAAATTGCCTACTTTTTTTGTATATAACACTTTTTTTCCTCTTTTTTATGGTATTTTCCATACCGTCCCAACTTTTTCAGATCTGGAGTAGTAAGTCACTCTGGATATGTGACTAAATGTAAATGTGAAATGCTCAGACTAAGAGCTTTAATTTGTGGTCTGTAGACCAGACTTAAGTATTACATCTTTGGACCGTACATTACAAAAACCGTTAAAATATTTAAGAACATTCAAAGCTGACGTGGATTTCCACCCAATAATGTTTTAAGATGAACTGTGTAGTGCTTCTATACTTGGTGACACACCTATGCAAGTCTGCACATATGCCGACAGATGCAAAAGTATCGTTTGTAAATTACTACAATTATCCATGTCATAATCATGAATGAATTACAGGGTAGTATTAATGTACTGGGGTTTTTTTTGCAGTTCTTTTAACAGGAACGAAATATACCAGGAGATTTCCCTTGGTCCCATTCAACAGTCCACCATTTTGGTGGTGGATCCAAACAAAGGGAATGTGCTCAAGGCCTTTGGGAGAAACATGTAAGTCCCAGCGCTTAAGACGTGCTGTGTTTTATTTGTATTTCTGTTAGTTTCTGAGGGATTTGTTTCCTTTTGAACAGGTTTTATTTGCCACATGGTATCACAACTGATAAGGACAACAACTATTGGGTCACTGATACAGCCCTCCATCAAGTAAGAGAAAAAAAATGGAACCTGCTTTAATATGTTTGCGGTTTAAAATTAGTTACGCACCGCTTGCCATGTCGTTAAATATCTCGATGCTGACAGATGCTTAGCTTGAAATTAATTAGGCTTTCACAGTGACTCATTTTGGTGCTGTCTATATTTCAGAATGTGAGCTTTTGCACTAGAATGATTGCGTTTTGCGAAGCCATCTGTTGTTGTGCTTTCCCGCTGGTCTAGGTGCTCAAACTGCGCAGTGATGGAAACCCGCTGCTCACTCTGGGAGAGGCTTTCGTGCCAGGCCGTGACAAGAACCATTTCTGCAAGCCCACCGATGTCGCCGTAGACCCGGACACTGGAAACGTTTACGTGGCTGACGGCTACTGCAATAGCAGGATCCTTAGATTCTCACCAGAGGGCAAATACCTGTACCACTGGGGAGCAGGTACACACCCTGACACATGAATAATGTGTATTCTGTTTATGTGACTCCTAAAGCCTTAGAGAGAATATGCAGTACAATGTGTTCAGATGATACAGTGTGGTGTTAGAAGCCCCCCTGAGAAATGCGCTGCCCTTGTTTCCAGTGAAGGTAATATGGGGATGGGCAGTATGCTCTCAGGGTGATGACACTTTTTAGCAATACACATATTATGCACTCTTTTTATATGTAGAGATTAAAGAAAAATTTGGAGAAAACACAACATTCGATTCACTGTCTGGAAAACTAGGCACTACTGTTCGTTTTGCCACTGTGTTGGCAAACCTAACTTATTTTGTACTACATATTTTCCCCCCATTGCCCATCGCTGTTGAAACTCAGATGTAACATCATCTAAAGACAGACAGTATAAAAATAATTTTGTTTTTTCCTGACAGTATTGCGTCTACTGACATGTACACTATACGGACAAAAGTATTAGGACACCCACACATTGTACCTACAGAAGCTTTTATGAAATCCCATAAATCCATAGGCATTTATAAGGAGTTGGTCCCCTCTCTTCAGCTATAACTTTTTCTACAAGATGCTGGACTGTGTCTGTGGGAATTTTTGCCCATTCATCCAGAAGAGCATTTGTGAGGTCAGACACTGATGTTGGATGAGAGGTCTTGGCCCACGATCTCCATTCTAGTTCATGCCAAAGGTTTTCGAGAGGGTTGAGGTCAGGGCTTTGTGTGGACCAGTCAAGTTCTTCCATACCAAACTCACTCAACCATGCCTGTATGGATCTTGCATTGTGCACTGTTGTACAGTCATGGTGGAACAGAAAAGGACCTTGCCCAAACTGTTCTCACAAAGTTGGAAGCATACAAATGTCCAAAATGTCTTGGTATGCTGCAGCATTAAGGTTGTGTTTCATTGGAACTAAGGAGCCTAGGCCAACCCCACAGCATTAGCTCTCCTCCACCAAACTTTACAGCTGGCACAATGCAGTCAGGCAGGCAATGTTCTACTGGAGCTCGCCATCTGACTGCCAGATATAGAAGCATGATTCGTCAGTCCAGAGAACACATTTCCACTGCTCCAGAGTCCTGTGGTGATGTGCATTACACCAGGCCATCTGACACTTGGCATTGTCCTTGGTGATACAAATCTCGCATTCGATGATTGGAATTGTGCAGTTATTGAGTCGGCAGAGCATTGACGGCTTCTCTGGACCATGTGCTTCAGCACTTGGTGACCTAGGAGACTTGTTTCAGTGGTGGTGTCCTATTACAGTACCACGCTCGAATTCAGTGAGCTCTTTCGAACCACCCATTCTTTCACAAATGTTTGTAAAGGCAGACTGCATGGCTAGGTGCATGATGTTATACACCTGAGGCAATGGGATTGAATGAAACACCTGAATTCAGTGATTAAGAGGTGCGTCCCGATACTTTTGTCCGTATAATGTATTAGTAAATGTATTGACTGAAATTAAATTTGGGTGGTAGCATTTGGGTGGTAACCCAACACCACAGTGATCCAGGTTTGAGCAACGCTCAGCCAACCATTGGCATGCCCCTTGCCAATCCCCATGGTAGACTAGCATCCTGTTCAGAGGGCACGGTGAATTCCGGGAAAGGATCTGAACCCGAATATTTAGAATAAACCTAATTCTGTATTGTTTCTGTGTGTGTTGCTGCAGGCTCACTGGACCGCCGGAAGCGCTTGCCCTTCTATATCCCGCACAGTTTGGCGTTTGCGGCTGATAAGCGCGAGCTGCTGGTGGCCGACCGCGAGAACGGGCGCATACAGTGCTTCGTGGCCGACACGGGCGAATTTGTGAAGGAGATCAAGAAAGACGAGTTCGGAGGGAAAGTGTTTGCCGTGTCCTACACTCCTGTGCAGGGTAAATACATTATTCATTGCATGCTTTCATATAAAGGGAACTGCTTTATGGATCAGGTTTGGGTTTATGCCTCATTGAAAATAAGTCAATGTCAGATTCATTGTTTTCACTCACACTGCATCACATATGACAAAAAAGATCTTATCTTCTGTGTAAACGTAGCCAAAGTTACCTGGATTATTAGGTACATCTGCTGCTTGATTAACTAGAAACTCAATGTGTCTTCTTTCTATGCAAAATTGTTTAGTTAGATCAACATATACCATCTTAATAACACCCTTGTTTAAGAGAAAATAATATCAAATGAGCACATAACTTACAGTAAACATTATTAAGAGCTTAATAGAGCCAAGAAGAATCAGTACTGGATCAGTGTCAAGTATCGACTCATACTCAGACATGTAATATCAGTATTGTGCTAAAATGAATAAATCTTTGAATAAATATAGACATGGGATGAGAAATGAGTTCCATTTCTAGATTGGCCAAGCAGGTTTGTTTCACTTAAGAATAGTGGATGGTTTTAATAAAGTCATTAAATAAACAGCATGTATCGCTTCCATTTTTAGCGATTATAACATGGTGTCTATTGTTACAAGCTCAAAGGATTAGGGGAAAAAAACATATGAAGCCATGAATGAGAAAACCAACCAGCCACCAGATCAAACGCAAACCCCATCTGCACTGCTATTATTTTCTTTGCTTGGTCAAATTGCAATAAACCTTTTTAAGGTTTTAATGAGATTACAGAAAATGGCTTCAAGCGTAAGCTAGAAAATAAAACCAGGCACTAAATAAGATTGAACCAGAAAAGGCATGATCACCCTCATTTACAAATAATGAAAACAAAATAGATGTGGGTTTGTTTTCAAATACATTATTTTCTATTGTTTAAAAAGCTGTATCAGACGATCTGTACCAGCTGATGTTCAATTATAATGTGCGTTCATCCAGCCGGAGCTCTCCCTCTGACAGCAGGATAAACAGCGAGTCATAACCGAATTTGTGTTTTTAAACACCTCAGTGTCACTGCTGGACTGAAAATATTCGTAAAGGGATTCCTACCATAAATGTCCAGCCATCAGCATCCTGTAGGCGGCATCCTGTGAGCTCTGATGAAGCATTAGGGGATGACTCACACGAACTGTGCAACCACTTTCTCTGACTTTTCATCTACAAGGTGCAGCAATATGGTAGATGTGTCTAATAGAGCTTACAATGAGTGAACACAATGCTTAAAACTCCAGCAGCACTGCTGTGTCTGATCCACTTATATCAGCCAAACACTAACACACCACCACATCAGCGTCACTGCAGTGCTGAGAATGTTCCAACACCCTAATAGTGCCTGATCTGTGGTGGTCCTGAAGAACACACACACACACACACACAGGTATGTGTTTTTTGCCCCACTGTATGTGCGCTTACCATATATAGCTGAGAAGTGTACCTAATAAAGAGATCAGTTAGTGTATGATTATAATATAAGATCCTGTGCATTTGCTTAATTCACTGTATAACTTACCTCAGTAAAGCTAATTACCTGCTGTGTTTTGTTAAAAACAAAAATAAAACCTATACTAATTAGGCTAGCGTTCAGTGGGGCATGAAGATTGGTGGGTTGGGAAATGCCCCACTAATCGACTTCCTGACGCTGGGCTTGTGAGGCACTTTTAATTGTTAAATGACTAAATGTAAATTTGAAATGTAAATATAGTTGCTGACACAGTTATTAGGGTGGGGTAAAAAACATTGATAGGATTGGTGCTGGTCTTAAGATGAGGGGCAGCATACTCATGTGTTAAGGAAGAAATGACTGAAGGTATTAAGTGACATAATAGACACCTCAGTGCATACAGTATACACGAGTTTCCAATATATTATTTATGTGCTTTTACCTAATAAATACTGAAAAATCTGCTAACTCGTATGCTTTATTTAAGCAATAGAACACGAGTGTGTTATCGCGAATAACGTCACGGCTGGATTTAACTACGGAAATCACAGCCGTGATGCTATTTGCGATAACACACCACTTGGATTGTTCTATTGCTTTTATATAACAGTTTTATTTCAGCGAAATACGTCGAATAAGCCCTGAATTTAATACTGAATATGCTTTCATGTTCAAAAATACCTTCCACTAAAAAGTAGGTCCACAACGTGTTGTTGCTATGCAATGGTAACCGTTCATTACACAGCCTTGGCGCTAGATGCACTGGGCCGGTTTGATCTGAATATACCTAGATATGTCGAGCGCCTCTGATTTGAACGTTGTGACCTCCTATTAGTAGTGCTGTGCTGAATTTACCTATGCTAATTAAAATGTCTCAAAAGACATTTCTTGTCCGAGTCTTCAGACAAAAACTGCTGTTATTGCCACATAATGGTCGCTACATGGCGATTCTTGCCTTAAGCAAATACATTAGTCATGGTCATTGGTTATTGAACGCATGTTGTCTCTTTCATCATTCAGCATAATGTTCTTTTTATTTATTTTTTTTATTTGTGGCAAAAATTGTTTCCAAAGGCATACATTACGGACACACTATAAATCGGAGAGAGCACTGAGTGGTATGCTACAAAAGGTTTATACAACACTACCGAGTAACGTTAGTTCTAAATACAAAGTGCAAATACGCGAAGATTAAAGGGAAAAGGGACTAAAAATAAAATTAAGTTATTATTTAGTTATTATTAAGGTTATTGCGTTATGTAATATGTTTGCATAAAACCTGTGGTTACTTGGCCATGAGTCAGCGGAGTGATATCGTTCGTATGTGAAAAAGCCATGCTGTTACCACAAAGGTCATCACTGCGAGGACGCTTCTCAACCAATCAGATTGCGAGGTCGGAACTAACTGCTGTATAAGTCTGTATACGCTACATTATAGAGTTGGGCGATACCGGGAATTTTGGTATCGATCCGATACCAAGTAAGATACCAAGTAAATTAACATTAGGAAAATAAATCTTTTTTGAGGTATAAAAGGAGAAACCACAATACAAAAATAAAATAAAAATTCTCCCCTCACTAGACATCTTTTCTAGTTCTTCCTTTCTTTGTTTCTTTTTTCAAATAGGATTGTTCTTAGGGAAAACAATAGAAATAAGGAATTTTCTTCCTTTCAGTGCAATTCTGTTTTTTATTAAACAAACAGAGTGTAAAAAAAATCACTCTACACAACTTAAAACAAAATCTCCTGAGGTAGAACGCTGACAAACCACAATACAACAAAATGAACACACCGCAACAAATACTGTAAACAGTTTCAAACTTATTCTGTTTTTCAAGTCGAACAATACAATAAAATAATAAAAAAAAAAGGAATTTCTTCCCTTCAGTGCACTTCTCTACGTTTTTTCTTACATAAAGTGTGTCAAAAAATATAACTTAAAGCTAACAATCTTGTGGGGTTGAAGAGCTGACAAACCACAATACAGAAAAAATAACACACCACAACCAATATTGTAAACAGTTTCAAACATGTTCTTTTTTTCAAGTCGAACAATACAAGAAAATAATACAAAGAATAAGGAATTTCTTCCCTTCAGTGCACTTCTGGCTTTAAACAAAATAAAAACAATAAGTAACGGAGGAGAGCGCTGAGTGGGCGGGCCAGGGTGAGCCTACCTGCATGGCTGATTGGCTGGCGCCGCTGAGTCACGTGACGGTGCAACAACAAAAGACTCTTTTTACACGAGTATTGCTCAATATCAATTCCAGCGTCGGTATCGATATTATCGATATTTGGATTGATCCGCCCACCTCTACTACATTGTCAGTTTATTTCATCCACTTCTATTCATTCATCAGCTCGGTTCTCCTAATAGATTGGCAATTTGTAAACTGCAGTATCTATTGAACTTGGGTTGCTGCATCATTTTCGGTTCGCTGGCCTCTTTGCGTTAATATGCATAATTGATTGGATGGAGCCGGCCCCTTTGCAGCTTGTTTGATGATTTATGCACAAGCTGGATTAATATTTATATGGGCCGGTTACGTGCGATGCGTCTCTCATGCTCATGTGCTCTTTCAGGTGGGATAATCTACGTGGTGAATGGAAGATCGATATTTGACCACTCTTTCCCTGTCCAAGGCTTCGCACTCAATTATTCAACCAAGGAGATCCTGGATACGTTTGCGCCAGATACACAGGTGTTGATACACATTCACTCACACGGTTCACTGGCACATGACCGCTGTTCCACCTAACATGAGAGATGAGTCATGTCCACACAGTATTTTTTATCTGATTGTAGAAAATCCTGGAGTTTGATTTCTGAAATCCTTCAGCTTTTCTGTTTCAGTATGATAAGATTTCTATAACGCACTGCTCAGCTGGGTTAAAACAGCATTACAAGTGATTTCATGGCTAGTCATGTTTTACCATTGATATTGTCACTGCTGTGAAATGCATGGCATCAATTAAACAGTTTCATTGTATATAATAGCCTATTTGGAATAAACTAGGGGACTTTTATTAATTATTTCACAAGGAAATGTGTTTTTGTATGGATCATTGTCATAGGAAAATAATTCCTGCTCTCATGATTTAGTTTTTTTCCTACATGGAGTTCTGCTTGAACGTTTGTGATCCCTGTAGACTTTTCTTTTTTTTTTCCAGAACTATGGACTCAAACCTGATCAGATATTAACACAAGTGATAAATGTAGATTAAAGAGAACCCAGTTAAACGAACAGGACATGCATATTATACTTGGTCATTTGGTTATTGAGGGAAATTTATCCAATATTACATATCGGTAAGTGGCAAAAGCATGTGAAGCTTTACTTTCAGTATGACCACTTGTGCAGCAAAAAGTGGTCCAGCTTGGAGGAATTTTAGCCCGTTCCTCCATACAGAACCGTTTCAACACTAGTTGGTGGTTTCCTCACATGAACTGCTTGCTTGGACTGGTTTAAGGTCAAGACATTAACGGTATTCTGTGCTTACAGTTGTTGACTTGTTGCATGACGCATATTCGTCTGAGCTTCAAAAGAATATTCCCAAACCATGATACTACCACCACCATGTTTCACAGATAGGATAAGATTCTTATGCTGCAGTGTTTTCCTTTCTCCAGGCATAACACTTCTCATTTAACCCTGAAAAAAACATGTTATCCATCCACAAAATGTTTTTTCAGTGTTTTTGTTTGTTTGGGGCATTTTGTAGGCCTTTAGTTGCTTAGAAGTGACACTGTGCTTCTTAGTGACCTTGTGGACTAATACACGCCTTGATTGTTTAGTCCTGACCGCTCCTGTTTTCATGCTATTTTTAATATTCCTGTTCAAACAAGATTTTATTGTTTTAACACGTGAGCAAATATTATATCCAATGCTAATATTTACATTTTTATTCAATGGAAGCTCTGACCCTGAATATGTACACTTGGTGACTGGTTGAATTTTCTCTTTGCCATGACCTACATACGGTGCTGCTTGGACGTTTGGGATCCCTTTAGACTTTTCTATATTTCTGCATAACTGTGACCTAAAACATTATGCTCTTGGTGTGACCTTTGTTGGTTGAACACTCCCGGAGAGGGTAACGGTTGTATTTAATTTTTGTATGTACGCAGTTTGTCTGACTGTGGATTGGAGGAGTTCAGACTGCATAGAGATGGTTTTTCAGCCTGCTGAGCTTCAACAGCTCTTTTCTGTGATCCTCAGAGATTCTCCTTTGTTTGCACCAAGATACACTTCCACAATCTTGTGTTGTCAGTCCCAGACTTTGATAGATCCCTGTTCTTTAAGTGCAACAGGGCACCCACTCACACGATTGTCATCCTCTTGACTGAAAACACCAGACTCTAATTTCACATTTAAATGAACTGCTAATCCTAGAGGTCCGCATACTTTTGCCACTCACATATGTGATATTGGACCATTTTCCTCCATTGATAAATAACCAGTTCTAATCCTAAATATGCTTGAGCTTTAAAAACTTGAAGTTTTTTTTTTTTTTAATAGTACTGGCTGTTAAACCTCAGATAGAGCAAATGCAAGCTGAGAGCATTATTGGATTATACAACCACACTGAGTGTGCTTTCCTCAGAAGCTTTTGCCACCACTGGATTTATTATTGGTTACTTCTAAGGATACAGTTAATTCAATCAACAAGGGTGATGCTGATACAACTGTAAACGTATGACCAAATGATTGTGTTATCCATCAGCACTGTGGTTGTAATGTGGATGCAACCCTGACTTTGTCTGTGCGTCACACAGACCCATCCCCCGCTGGGTGGCATGTTGAGACCCTGGATGTTCTGGCAAAGATGAAAGATCCTGGAAACGCATCTGAAACACGTACACAGAGTGCAACCAGATCTTTCAGTGAAAGGCGCCATAAAGCTGGGTTTTTGGCAGCAGGGAGCCATACTGGACTTTGAACTGTAACTGAAACCTCATACTGCCAGAGGCGGTTAGGAACCGAGGTGGATCAATAGTGAAGCAGCGCTGTACCACTGAGTCCTACAGGTTTGTGTCCCACCTCCAATGAGATGAGCTTTCAGCTGTGGGACGAAGTTCTGTTCAATCTCTTGACACCAGTATGGTCCAGCATGGTTCTCCAGTGCCAGAAATTTAGCCTCTTGGCACTGTTAAGTACACGTGTATGATTTCTTGGCACGGAAAATTCGAACAGTGTTTTGTGTGTAGGTGTCCACCTCCTGAGTCTCAGCACTCCTTGGGGTGGAGGCTTATTCTGAGAGGCTTTGTAATCTGACAGAGCCTTAGTGAATATGAACCAGGGCTGCACAATTAATCAGATGTTATTCATCACTTTCTTAAATCTTAATGAATTAAACATACTTATTAAGCTGAGATGACAGTAAGTCCTTGTCTCGTGTGCATTAAATCACAAGATTGCTATTGATGTGTTTTACCTGTGACCAGGCACACTGGACTTCCATTTTTTCCTTCCCTAACATTCAGGGAACAAGGACAATGGTACTCTAATATGACATACAGTACTGTGCAAAAGTCTTAAACCACCATTAGATTAGATATACCATTGTTTTAGCAGTGCTATAATGACCATATATCATTATTTCACAGTCTCTGTATTAGAATACAACCAGAAAACAGGAAATTTATAGGCAGTATTCAGAAAAACAGCTTCTATAGGCTACAGTGGCAAGTATTTGTGTGACCTCCCCTTACACTTAAGCAATAGCAGCATCTGGCAGCGTCCAAGTTGACCCTTCTACATGCTGAAGAAGCTTGATCAGGAATGGTGTTGGAAGGATAGCAGCCAAGAAACCACTTTTTCAGAAGGTGAGGAGGATGAACAGGCTATGGTATGCTAAAGCTCACAGAGATCAGTGGAACATTAAGTGGTATTATGGAAGGACGAATCCAAGTTTGAAATGTTTGGCTCCAGTCATCAACAGTATGTCATAAATGCTCCTTATACCATTGTTAAAACAACAACTCTAATGGTGGCCTAAATACAGTACTCTAATACAATATATTTACACACAGTCATACAATATGGTCTGATTGCACACTGTGCACATTTATTGATTATGCAATGCAGCAGTTTTCAGAGACCGTACTTTGGGGGTCAAATATGCTTTGGCAAGGTACACCTAGTGTGAATACACCCCAAGTTGTACTGTGGGGGTCTCCATAGATCGACTTGTTTGTCCCTCACAACCCACAGACGTTTAGTCGGCTCGAGATCTGGGGAATTTAGGGGCACTGTCAACACACTGAACTCTGTCATGTTCCTCAATCCATTCTTGAAGAATTTTTGCAGTGTGGCAGGGTGTGTTGTCCTGCTGAAAGCGGCCACACTCATTAGGGAATACAGTTGCCATTAAGGGGTGTATTTGGTCTGCAACAATGTTTAGGTAGATGGTACATGTCAAAATAACATCCAAATGAGTGCCATGACCCAAGGTATCTCAGCAGAACACTGCCCAGAGCATCACACTGTTGATATAGACTTCATCTGTCAGTAGTTTTAATATTATGGTAGAAATTGTAGAAAGCTGCTTTGCTTACTTGGCAAAATTCTTTGTGTGTATTTAGACCGACTCCTCTTTGTAAAGCTGTGTTTTATGTCATCACTATGTACCTATGTAGCTACAATAAACAATTATGTGTCTACTGTGGTCTACAGCACCACCTATGGAGCAGAAAGTACACTGTAACCCTTTAAAGGCTTACACGTTTTGAAATACATAACTTTATCCTGTAGTATGTGAATAAAACAGCTGTGTTAGGTGATTAAAGCAGCTTTTAAATTATTTCCACAGTTCCTAACTGTAATCATTCATAGTTACAGGTACTCCCTGTTTTACTTATGATATTTCAACTTTACAATGGGAATCTGATTATACACATAAGTACCCATTCAGTAGAAGGTGTAATATAAATTTTGAATATATATTTTTTCCCGAGCAAGAGATATGCAGTATGATACTCTGCTGCACTCTCCCATGCTAAATGAGGAAGTCGCCAGTGTAGGGGGTGTTGTGGCTAGAGTGATGAGCGCTGGGAAATGTAGTGAGAAAAAGCTGTGGTCACGACAATAATCGTTTTTGTTTTGCACTTTCAATACATTATTCAATAAATTACATGAGCTATTCAGCACTTTATTATAATATTATAAAATGTATTTATGTTAATGATTTTGCCCAACTTTAGTTGAATGTAAGTCTTTCAAGCACGTGTATGTTATGTTGTTGGAACGTATTCCGATCATAAATCGGGGGCTCCCTGTATTTTAATAAAGCATCTTTAATATTACCTCTAGGTGAGTGGAAGAAATAGAAGGATCTTGCATATGATGTATATTGCATCATTTGTAACTTAGTAATGAATGTATTTTGTTTTTGTGTGTGGTTTTGTTTAGGAATTGAAAATGCCTCACGACATTGTTGTTACAAAGGATGGAAGTGTCTTTGTTGCCGACGTCAATTTAGACAAGGTTGTGAAATTCGTCCCATCTGAAAGTAAGTTCAGATTTGATTGATTCTCCTTGTGTTCACTGCATTGTGTGTCCTATCATTGTCCAGGGTCTGTCTCGCAAAGCAGTATTTATTGGTTAGCTAGCGCTCTTTAAGTTTGATTTAGTAACTCTGCATCACTTTTTATTGGGTTACATCGCCAATGAGGGGAACATGGCTAAAATTCTCTTTCATCATACATGTAATTCTATAATACAGTAGCAGTATATGTGACTCAGTGGTAAGAGACAGCTGCTGGAAAAGGCCATTTCTGAGGGTTTGGGTTAATAAATGTTCTTTGTCATAGAAGCCTGGGATCTCATCTTCACTAAAGTGCTTGTGACTTGACATTACATACTTTATCTCAAATGCTGCAATTAGTTTTCAGGACTTCTGACCCTGTTCTTTGTCAATGGCATTCGTTGTGTTTTTCCGTCTGCTAGACTTCTTGTCATACGGAGTCGCTTTAGCAAAGAATTCAGTCAGACCTTAACCTGAGGTGACTCTTTGGATTTACATTTCACATACCTTTTGACTTTCATATTATTTCTTAGCATTTCATTCTATGATGATTCAAAAGATGTTGAGTGGCAAACTTTGCAAAGAGTGTTTTCTTCTCAGTGCAAGATTTTGTGAAAACCAAACCACAGCCACACAACAGACGACGTCGCACCCCTTTCAATCACTCGGAGTAGTCCTTTACCTCTGAAATATCCCTCGCCTTATTGATTCTTCTTTGTGGCTCTCGAATGTAAACAGAGTAAAAGCTTCTACTTGACTTGTTTTGTTTCTTTTCCAGCAAAACACCAATGATCTTTTGAACCATTGCAGTATAAACAGTATAGCTTATTGTAATGGTATATAATGTCAAAACACTCATCTAATTGCCAGTTGTTACTTATACTGCACTTTAGACTTGCTTCAGGGCAGGGCATGCTTAAAGACCAGGATCACAAGTTATAAACACCTGTCAGTCCAATCAACTACCAGTCATTCTTTCATTTCCTGAATTCCTTTCACCATATATACTGGAAATGGCTTTGTGCTTCCTCCACGCATACCTTCTCTATATGTTATAAGCAGAACATAGATTTTTTTTTTTTTTTTAATGAGGAAATGTTGCAGTGTCAAATTTTATTCACGACCAACCATGAAAATAAGATCGCTTACTCTACAAACCCCTAGGTAGATCTGGTACATTTTGCAAAATCTCTACTGTGTTTCTCGTGTTTTTCTTTTTGTCATCAGTATAGTAATTATTTGTGCAAATAAGCCACCATGGTTGCTAAAAGGGTTAGGGATAACAGCCAATTCAAAGGAAAACACTGAAAACCACTGTGCAGTGTGATAATCTCCCACATACAGTGGGGCAAAAAAGTATTTAGTGAGCCACTGATTGTGCAAGTTCTCCTACTTAGAAAGATGAGAGGGGCTGCAATTTTCATCATACATACACTTCAACTATGAGAGACAAAATGAGAAAGAAAAATCCAGAAAATCACATTGTAGGATCTTTAAAGAATTTAATTGTAAATCATGGTGGAAAAGAAGTATTTGGTCACCCACAAACAAGCAAGATTTCTGGCTCTCATAGACCTGTAGCAACTTCTTTAAGAAGCTCTTCTGTCCTCCACTCGTTACCTCTATTAATGGAATCAGTTTGACCTCGTTATCTGTATAAAAGACACCTGTCCACAGCCTCAAACAGTCAGACTCCAAACTCAGCCATGGCCAAGACCAAAGAGCTGTCGAAGGACACCAGGAAGAAACTTATAGACCTGCACCTGGGTGGGAAGAGTGAATCTACAATAAGCAAGCAGGTTGTTGTGAATAAATCAACTGTGGGAGCAATTGTAAGGAAAGAGAAGACATACAAGACCATTGATAATTTTCCTCGATCTGGGGCCCCACGCAAGACCTCATCCCATGGGGTCAAAATGATCATGAGAACGGTGAGCAAAAATCCCAGAACTACATGGAGGGACCTGATGAATGACCTGCACAGAGCTGGGACCAAAGTAACAAAGGCTACCATCAGTAACACACTACGCCGAGAGGGACTCAGGTCCTGCAGTGCCAGGCGTGTCCCCCTGCTTAAGCCAGTACATGTCCAGACCCGTCTGAAGTTTGCCAGAGAGCATATGGATGATCCAGAAGAGGATTGGGAGAATATCATGTGGTCAGGTGAAATCAAAATAGAACTTTTTGGTAAAAACTCAACTGGAGGAAGAAGAATGCTGAGTTGCATCCCAAGAACACCATACCTACTGTGAAGCATGGGGGAGGAAACATCACGCTTTGGGGTTGTTTTTCTGCAAAGGGGACAGGACGACTGATCCGTGTTAAGGGAAGAATGAACGGGGCCATGTATCAGGAGATTTTAAACCAAAACCTCCTTCCATCAGTGAGAGCATTGAAGATGGAAGATGGCTGGGTCTTCCAGCATGACAATGATCCCAAACACACCGCTCAGGCAACGAAGGAGTGGCTCCGTACAAAGCATTTCAAGGTCCTGTAGTGGCCTAGCCAGTCTCCAGTCCTCAACCCCATAGAACATTTGTGGAGGGGGTTGAAAATCCGTGTTGCCCAGCGACAGCACAAAACATCACTGCTCTAGAGGAGATCTGCATGGAGGAATGGGCCAAAATACCAGCTACAGTGTGTGCCAACCACATGAAGACTTGCAGGAAACGTTTGACCTCTGTCATTGCCAACGTAGGTTATGTTACAAAGTACTGAGTTGAACTTTTGTTATTGACAAAATGCTTATTTTCCACCATGATCTACAATTAAATTCTTTAAAAATCCTACAATGTGATTTCCTGGATTTTTTTTCTCAATTAGTTAGTGTGCCTATGATGAAAATTACAGACCTTTCTCATCTTTCTAAGTAGGAGAACTTGCACAATCAGTGGCTGACTAAATACTTTTTTGCCCTACTGTATATTATTACAATTCTTCGGTTCACGATACATTTAGCTTATAATGAATTTGTTGGAACAGATCCTAATCGTAAATTAGTGAGCACCTATAGAATATTCCATTAATGCATATAATGCCTTATACAGTGTGGATCTGGAATGTATTAATTCACTTTACGTTATTCCTCATGGTAAAATGTGCTCGATGTTTGTCGTTTTCGGTTCTCGACAAGCCTTCTGGAACGAATGAACGTCAAGTATCGAGGTGTCACTGTATATTTAAACATTTTGTACTAAAAAGGGCAAAATATTTAAATATCACCTCCTGATTAACAACTATTCCACCATTTACCTCTTGCGCAATGTTATAATAAAGGGTTGAAGGACCATCACTTCAAAGCTACCACTGTTGAGCTCTTGAGAAAGCCTTCATTTGCTTGTATTGTACCCTAGACTGTAAGATGATAATTGTAAGTTGCTCTGGATATGCTGAGTGTGTTTTTGGTTCATTAAGTTGAATACTTAGTGCTGCTAAAGCGTTACTAACAGTAATAGCATTTATATTAAGTGGCTCCAAACCGTGCCAGTAGAATTCCCCACAGCACCGTCATCGTCAACGTCCGTTTCGTTTACGCTTTATTAGGTACACCTGTTCAACTGCTTGTTAACGCACATATGTAATGAGCCAGTCACATGGCAGCAACTCAATGCATCTAGGTATGTAGACATGGTCAAGACGACCTGCTGAAGTTCAAACTGATGATCAGAATACTCGTCCGAGTATTTCAAAAACTGCTGATCTACTGGGATGTTCTCACACAGAGCCATCTCTAGGGTTTATAGAGAATGGTCCAATAAAGAGAAAATATCCACTGAGCGACTGTCCTCTGGGTGAAAATGCCTCATCAATGCCAGAGGTCAGAGGAGAATGGTCAGACTGGTTTGAACTGATATAACGGCAGCAGTATGTCTAATAACTACTCATTATAACCAAGGTATGTCTGAACATGTCAAACCTTGAAGAAGATGGGCTACTGTCAGCTAAGAACAGACAACTGAGGCTACAGTTCACACGGGCTCACCAAAATTGGACAATTTAAGATTAAGAAAAACATTGATTGGTCTGAGAGTCGAGATTTCTGCAGAGTCATTCGGATGGTAGGGTCAGAATTTGGCGTATGAAACATGAAAGCATGGATCCATTCTGCCTTGTATCACTGGTTCAGGCTGATGGTGGTGTAATGGTGTGGGGGATATTTTCTTGGCACACCTTGGCCCCCTTTATAGCAACTGAGCATCTTTTAAACACCACAGCCTATCTGAGTATTGTTGCTGACCATGTCCATCCCATTATGACCACAGAGTACCATCTTCTAAGCGCCCCAAAGCTCAAATCATCACAACAGGTTTCTTGACTATGACAATGAGCTTACTGTGCTTAGATGGCCTCCATAGTCACCAGATCTCAAACCAGTAGAGCGCCTTTGGGATGTGGTTAACAGATGTGGTGCATCTTGGATGTGCAGCCGAAAAATCTGCAGAAACTGAGTAATGTTTTCATGTCAGTAACGAAGACAATTCCTGAGGAATGTCTCCAGGACCTTGATGAATCTATGCCATGAAGAATTAAAGTATAGCTAATTTAGTGGCCGGTGAATGTATATTGTTCCCGCTGATATACACATTAGAGATCATCCCTGTTGTGTAAGGGAGTGCATTGTGCATCGTACATGCTGTCCTTCACGGTTGTGAAACCAAGAGTCCAGATACCCTGCTGGGAGCCAGTGTTTTTCACACAGACGTGTCAATCATGTCCCTTTCCTTTTCAGTAAGGATGTACTAGGGACACGACGCATTGACAAGAACCTGAATACAGCCTTGAAATGATTCATGGCCAACACCCTTTTGTTATATTATTAAAAGGACAACCATTAAAAGCGTGTTTTCAGACCTTCAATGGTTTATTACATAAAGCACATGTTTGTCAGAAGGGAGCTCAATGGCCCGCTAATAAATGTCCTTACAAATTCTGTGGTTAGCACAGAAAATAACCCTCACTTCTCACATTTTCCTTTCAGAGGCAGAGCACCGCTCTGTTAAAAAAGGAGGGTTTGAGGTGCAGGAAATTGAAGGTACAATTTCAGTTTGTTTTCGTGTTTGTCCTGCATGTCTGGATGTGGCATGCCATTCATGATGCTTGTTTCCTTTGAGTTGTTTTGGTTTTCTTCCGTTTATTGCTGTTTCGGGTCATGGATGAAAGAACAAACGAAATTTGCCGTGTCAGTTGACATTTCAGCCCATCAAACCCAGCTTGTCCCAGCATGTAGGGAAAATGGCAAGCTCTCAGGGGCTATTTGTAACAAGAAGGGCGTGCTTGTAAGTACTGACAGAGCCCTGCACACTCGCTCTGTGTAACATTAACATAAAGCAGGGAAAAAATGTTAGATTAATGACTACGCAGTCATGGGTTGAAAGAGCAGTTCATTTTCAACAAATGTAATTGTTTAGCCAAAGCTTGTTTGGAGTCTGACATTTTCTTCTTTATTGTTGCACTGAAACAATAAGAGTAATTTAGCTAACAAGTAATGGATTGCTGTGTCACCCAATATATTTGCCTAAAAATACTTGCTCGGGACAGTAAAATGCAAAAGAAAGAAAAACTGTTTCTTACATTGACTTTGACTTTTATTTACACAGACAATATGAACCCAAGGATATTTCATATTTCATTTAATTTGTTAATAAACATCCATTCCTGCATTTCAGGCCTGCAACACATTCCAGTTGGGATGGGGCAATTTAAACCTAGTTATGAGGTAAAAAGATACAGAGTGATTTAAAAAAGGTGATGGTAATCGTGATTTTTGTATATCATATATATATTCATATACACAAAAGTAACATCCACGAAAGGCTGAGTCTCTGACGAAAAAAGATGGGCATTTACCACTTTGTAAAACATTTTGGCACTGATGATACCAAGCGATGAAGTGTTTCGGCTGTTATTTTGTCCCATCCTGCAAGGTATACAGTACGTATGGGGTTGTCGTTGTCACAATTTTGTTTCAATATTTTCAACTCATTCTCTATTGCCAACAGATCAGGACTGCAGAGAGGCCAGTCTAGAACCCATACCCTCTTCTCCTGCAGCCATGCTTTTGTAATGCGTGCAGCATGTGGTTTTGCATTGTCCTGTTGAATATCTCTGGAAAAGATGTCGTCTTGAAGGCAACCTGTGTTGATATAAAATCTCAGTGTAATTTTCTGCATTAATGCTGCCATCACAGAAATGTAAATGACCTTTGCCAAGGGCACTGACACAACCCCATACCATGACAGGCTCTGGTTTTTGGACTTATATAAGTCTGGATGGCCAATTTCTTCTTTGGTCCAGCACAACACAGGCAACAATTCCAAAAAAAGATTTGGAATACAAATTCGTCTGATCACAATACACGTTTCCACAGTGTGATGGTTCATCCCAGATGCCTCCAAGTCCAGAGAAGTTGATGCAAGTTCTGGACATGGTTAGAATTAGGCTTCTTTTTTGCACAGTAAAGTTAAGTGGCATTTGTGAATGTGACGCCGAATTGTAGTGCTTGACAAAGGTTTGCTAACGTAATCTCTTGCCTACATGGTTCTGTCAGTTGTTGATGAAGGACAGTTCTATATGTAGCGACATCTGAGAGATCAGAGATCACAGGCGTTCAGCTTAAGCTTGTGCCCTTGGCCTTTACGTACTGAAATTCCTCCAGATTCCTTGTATTGTTTAATGATATTATGCACTGTAGAGGGAGAAATATGTAAATCCCTTTCAATCTTTATTTGAGGTATGTTGTTTATATACATATCAATAATTTTCTCACACATTTGTTGACAAACTGGAGATTCTCTGCCCATCTTTGCTTTGCTCAGCCTTTTGTGGATACTGCTTTTGTACCAAATCATGATTACAGTCACCTGTTGACATTACCTGTTTGAAATCACATCATTATTGAATTTTTTACCTTATTACTAGCCCTAAATTGCTCCTGTTCCAACTTTTTGGAACGTGTTGCAGGCCTGAAATGCAGGAATTGGGGCTTATTAACAAATGAAATGAAGTAGACCAGAGAAAAACATGAAATGTCTTGGTTTCATACTGTCTACAATGAAATAAATGTATAAGTAAATGTGAACCATATTCCATTTTTTATATGCATTTTCCATACTCTGCCAATGTTTTCTGATTTGGGGTTGTAAGTGGAATCATGTGTTTTGCTTAATTTACATCTTTGTAGTGCATTGTGAATTGAAACAGCCCTTATTATCTAGTGCAGAACAATACCAATTTGTGCTAAGGAATTCTGGTTTATTCAGGATATCCAACATAATTCACAATGATGCATCTTATACACAGCTAATAAGCTCAAGGCTAATGGACTGAATACAGCATGCTGGCTCACTGGCCTAGGGAAAGACATTACAATGGTAGACAATGTGGCTATCAGGTTAGGCCAGAGGGCAGAAATGAACATAGTGTACAAGCTGAGCTTAAGAAATAATGCCCAGAGCCTGAAACACTGAAAGCATGTGACTTCAACTGTCTCAGACAAGAGGTTTCAATAGCAGAGGATGTGATGAATGAACTGTGGTGAGAGGAATTAATATATTCACTGGCGGCTTCCTTCACTGACCTGTGCCAGTCAGTAACCACTGTTCATATAAGGCATCAAGAATATTTTTTTTAATTACATGTCATACAAAAACACAAACTATGAAAATTAATAAATCAAGCAAACCTTTAGTTTTGTTTTTTGTGCTCAGTGTGTCTGAGGTTTCCGTTTTTGCCAAGAAATTTGTCTACAACTTACTTCCTAAAGGTAAATAAAATCCAGACTGAAGTTATGTTGATTCTAAAGAAATAACCTTTGCCAGCTTTGCATCACTGAATCTATTTTATATTTGGTAAACTGAATCAGCTTAAGAAGTCTTGTCATTTATATTAAGTTAAAGGTTATCAGTCTATGTGCTGATTTTTTGTGCCTTAGTTTTTGCTGTAATCTGTTAATATATGGAATGAATGTCGTGCAGTTTATGGCCCTTCTATGGTATGCAAAAATGAAGCATGGACAGAGAGAATTTGACACCTCTCACTTGGTGTGTACAATTTTGTTCATTTTTATAGCTTATAGTAAGCCATTCAATGTCCCAAATTTAGTATGGCTTGTCTGTATGACCGTACAGTAGGCCTGGATGCAGCTTGAAGTCTTTGTGTGGGGTGTTTTTTAAAGAAAATGTTTGCCGTGAGACAGACTTCCATTACTTGTTAACTATAATAGCCTTCACATTGGCCAGTGCACATTCAGACGCCAAACCTGTTGATTAAGCAACTATATTTGACAAAACCATTAGTTTGACTGTCACATTTTTACGTTTTATTTACCCTAATCAATAATGAATTCCACTCTGTACTCCAACAGATAGAGGCAGAGACAGGGGCGGTACTTTTAGACCAATTTGTGTCATTACTTCGTTAATTTCAGCGATTTAACTGATTTTTCAACATGGGTTATATTTCATTGAAAAGGAGAAGTGTTCCTATTTTAAGACATAATTAATGGTCCAGTTAATGGTTTGAGCTTGAGAACCCTTTTATTTCTTATCAAATGCTGCTCTTCCTTGATTGAACACATCAACAGGGGGGTTTGTATTACGTCAGTAGACGTTTCGCTAAGTAGAAAGCAATTTATGAGCCTTCTATGGAATGTCTGTTTTTGTACTTTTTTCCTGCAGAAATGGAGACGTTCGTGCAGGCCAATCTGAAGCCAAGTAACAAGCAGCTGGTCCATTCTGCAGCGGCCACTGTGCCAAAAGTCCCACAGGCTACAGAGAAAGAGCAAGATCCAGTTCATCTGCCCAAGACTTTGGATGTGAACAATAAAGAGAAGGAGAATGAGAGTGAGAAGAAGAGTGGCCAGTCTCAGGGCCCGTCTCCTGCAGTAATCACCACGTTGCTGCTGCTCCTCCCCTTGGTGCTAATCATTGGCGTTGGTGTATTTATCCGCTGGAAGAAGAGGAGGATGTATGGAGGTAAATGAAGCATTTGCTCTGTCTTTTAAAGACTACCAGGGAAGTGTAAAAACCCATTAAAAAGGCATTAGTCTAAAAAAGTGTATTATGGTTATCTGTGGCCAGTCAGAAGTCACTTTTACACTTGTTGCCTTACCCTAACATCTTTTTATTGATGGTGGATTAAGGCCATACCCTGTCTGACTATGGGATTTCTCTGAACACAGTTATTAATTTCAGCTACATTTAACAGCTTTGATGTTAGCTACTTGAAGTGGATCATTACAGGAAATTATAATCTGAATGGGTTTTGCGTTTTTTGGATTTGTGGAAAGCTTGCTGTGAAAACAAACTCGCTTTGAAAGTGTTTTGGTTAATGTCACACCCAAGAGCTTATTGGTGACTGCTTCAATAGCTTAGCCCACTGTGCCATGCTTCCTTGGACAGAGATCGTCTCACAGTGAGAAATCTGGGGTTGTACTTGTGTGACTTGGTTCACTTGTGAAAGGGACAGTTGGGTCACAGCAGACTTCATTTATATGGATCGGTTCAAATGGCACAGTGACCACAAAACAGCCTGTTCAGTTATAAGTGGGGTGAAAACTCTTCCATAATATTCTTTTACACAAAGATAAAAGCATGGAAGGATATAAATATTGGACGTAAAACTCAAATTAACTCATGTCTGGGTGTTCAAAATCTTCCAAAATAATTTCTGGCGTGGTTTATTTGTTAAAAGAGTCTTATGTAGACAAGCCTGAAAGAAGCTCTTAAGTAGAACCAGGAGTGGCACATATCTACTGGTAGAAATCTACAGTATGCAAGGCAAATGAGAGAATTTTTTGCTAATTTCCTGACCAATAATTTGCTCTTGAGGACATTAAACACTTAATATTTGCAATTTTGGTTTGCAAAATGGTAATACGTTTGGAATATGTTCCTTTTAAACTTTAAAAAGTGCAGTCTAGGAATTAACAGGCGCACACTATTGTCAGTAAGACTCATAAGATCTGTCTCTTGTGTTTTGAAAGATGGCCATGAGGTGAAGCTGGAATCTTCAGGATCATCAGGAGGAATTTTGGGTAAACTCAGAGGTAGGTGAGGTACACCATTAAAAGTGCTTATGCGTCTGGCTAAAGACCTGTCGCTCCCTCCTGTTTCCCAGTGCGTCATTCTTGATCAGCAGTCTGTAGCAGCATGCCGAGGCTTGGCTCGCTGGAGTCATTTAATTGCCAGGAATTGTTGCCAAACTTATGACTAGTTTCTACAAACAAAGTTAAGGTTGCATTTTCTAAATCAGTGGGTGTATTACCATATTTTTCAGACCATAAGGCGCACTTAAAATCCTTTAATTTTCTCAAAAATCGACAGTGCGCCTTAAAATGCGGTGCGTCTAATGTATGAATTAATTCTGGTTGTGCTTTCTGACCTAGAACTGATTGTAGATGGTACACGGCGCTCATAAATCTGTCAAAATGTTTTAGCACGGCAATTGTAAGTTACGAAGCTTACGGCAACCGTAGTGCGCAGCATCGCGGAGTAATACGGTATGTGCTTCAGCATTAGGGTACGTGCATTCATTCATTTATTTTCGAAACGGATTTCAAACACAACGCTATCAGTCACGCAGTACAACATGGACATAGAGCAGCTGCGAGAGAATTCAACATTAACGGAATCAATGGTACGGAAGTGGAGGAAGGCAAGAAGACGCCCTGCGCCAGGTAAAGACCAAACTGAGCTTCCAACGGAACTTAAGAGTTTTGTTTCATTTAATGCGCCTTATAACCCGGTGCGCTTTATGTATGAAAATAGATCCGTTAGCAGTCGATCATTGATATCGCGCCTTATAACCCGGTGCGCTTTATAGCCCGGAAAATACGGTAACTAAAAATAGCCAAATCTGTTCTGTAGGTGTGCACTGTGTACGTCCGCATTATGTTCTGTGAAACCGGACGTTGACCAGATATTACTGTAGTCACATAGTAGTTCAGATACTTTGCACATAGTGTTTGTTTTAAATGATAATATTAATTAAAATGCCGTAGGGAGGGATGTGGCAGGAGTGATGAGCGCTGGGAATTGGATTGAGATAAAGCCGTGGTCGTGGAAATAACCACTTTGGGTTTTTTTTTACTTTCTATACTACAAATACATATAAATTACAATGTAAATAAATTACATGAGATTTTTCGACACTTTATTATAAAATAAGCCTTCTATTAATGATTTTGCCAAGCTGTAGGTTAATGTAAGTGTTTTAAGATGTATACAGTTCTCGACCATGTCGGAACTCGTTGAATTCGGTTCTCGGTGCGTCTTGACCAGAAAATTGGTCTTGGTACTCCGCGCACTTGCTGGAACTTGTATGAGTTGAGCCGCGGCGAAACTCGATTCATGATTCACGATTCAGTACACAGTGATACAGTGATTCACAGTAGCCCTTGCTCAGTGAAGATCTTCACTATTTTCATCATGTTTTATTGACATCTACAGTACTGTATTCTTAGTGCAATTAAGTCTCCATGGGTCCTGAAGAGGGTCGTAAAGACTGCCAACCGAAAGGGGAAATGCTCCAGAACACATGCTGCAGTTAGCATTAGCAGCTATGCTAGCGGTTTACCAACAGAGTAACGATTCACACCAATAGAGTGTCTTACTTCTCACTTTCAATCCATTACTCACTAAATTACATGATATTTTACAACAATTTATTGTAAGTTTTGTTAATGGTTTTGGCCAACTTGCGTTAATGTAAGTTTTTTTTAATCATTAACTTATCATTACTTATCATAGGCTGTGCTGTGATACAGTTGGACTGCTCTACCAAACACTCGTTAAACCCCTCAGTTTGTAATACATTTAACTTATGATGGATCTGTCGGAACATATCCCCTTCATAAGTCTTCATTAAATACTCCATTAATGTATATAATGCCTTATACAGTGTTTATTTTTGGGGGGTCTGGAACAGATTAATGCAATTTACATTATTCCTTATGGGCACAATTGGCTCGGTACTCGCTATTTTCTGTTGTTGACAAGCCATTGTCAACAATGAGAACCGAGGTAGCACTGTATATTAAACTCATCAGTTTATGATAAATTCAACTTTTGCCTGAATGTTTCCCATTAAGATGAATATGAGACAATTTTTTATTTCCTATTATAATTCCTAAGACCTCAGATGTTAAAGTGAACGGACATTGATTGGATGGACGCCAAACGGTGCATATCTGTACTTAAAATGGAAGTTCTTGAGTTCTACCAAATGAACATGACAGTATATTATCACTTCCAAACCACAACTGATCTGTGAATGAGCCAAACGGGAGAATGGCTTAACCAATTTGTGTTTGTGAATTTATCCACCTGTCAGTATCTGGATCAGTGTAGTTTTGTGGTATAACCAGACCATCACAAATAATGCTTATCTGTACTTTTTTTGCATTTAAAAAAAGCAATCTGACCTCTGCAAGGATGGACTGAACAGTTTTAGAGCTTCAATCACTTTAATATGAGCTTAGTACTGAGACATTAATGACTCCATTCTCAATAGTTAAGCTCTGGTCATTAATTGGGAAGTATCCAGCCCTTAAAATCAAGTGCAGATGGCATGGCTCTAAAGCTGAAACCCCCTAAAGGAATTTTAAAGAGGGAACTGGGAGATCCAGTACATGCAATTCATAATACTTTGTGAGCTGTCACTTTTTTAAATGGTAGGGAACGTTATGGAGATGGCTTTCATATCAGATGGAAGGCAGAAATGAACAGACGGTTCACTGGCTGCAGCTTAGCTGGAGTGATGATAAAGTAGGCAGAGGGGTATAATGAGACATTATAGGCTTGTGTAAGAGGGTGAGCATGCAGGTTCATTATTCCATTCTCTCTGGCCTCTTTATGTATTGCGGTGGAAAGAGACGCTGCTGCAAGGTATTCGAAATTATATTTCCTTTAGAAAAGTGTGGTTCAGGGCCAAATCTGTACATCATGACACTTCGCTTCAAGGTTACTTAGCACAGACTGCTTTACTGGCCTGTAAATAGCTTTACTTCCAAGTCGAAACGAATGATTCTTTTTGAATGAGTCACCAAGGTGAAAGGGGCTGTACTAAGCCTTTGGTCTGTGGAGCTGTTTGAGTCAGTGAGTCCTTCAGTCACACCAATATTGGATTGCTGTCATTTACCGGGTCGGTGTTTGAATCGGTAAATCTTTCATCCGTTGATGTTGCTGCATTAATCCTGGATCTTTGTTACTTGTACCATAAATAACAGCATTTTACATACTGTCAGTCAACAAACTGCCAAAATCATGCACTGCTATCATTAACTAATGACAACCAGGCAGATACTAGTAACTTGTTACAAATGTTGGTTTGTGCTTAACACAGTCCATATTGATAAGGTAATGATGAGGGCTAAGTCAGTTCAGCCAAACGTTTAAAGTTTGCAGAAAAAAAACATTTATTGTGAAGGTTCCAATAAACATTTTTGTATATAGGTACAGTACTGGGCAAAAGTCTTAGGCCACCATTAGATTTGTTGTTTTTGCAATGGTATAATGACCATATATAACATTGTCAATAATCAGACCCAGAAATGGATTCATCTTGCTATAATACTCTTTTCAGCTGATCTTCATTCCAATATTTCTGACCTTTAGCATATTTTAGCCTTTTCACTCTGTTCCACTTCGGAAAAAGCTGTGGTGGCCTAGCGGTGAAGGTACTGGACTCTGGCCCAGAAGGTCCAGGGTTCAAATCCCACCTCTGTCAAGCTGCCACTGTTGGGTCCTTGAGCAAGACCCTTAACCCACAATTGCTTGGATTGTAAGATTGTACCAATTGTAAGTCACTCTGGATAAGGGCATCTGCTAAATGCTGTAAATGTAAAAAGCGGTTTCTTGGCTGCTACCCTCCAAAAAAGACCATCAAGCTTCTTCAGACTGTAGAAGGGTCAACTTGACATCTCGATGAAACTGCCAGATGTAAGCTGTATTTTCTGGTTGTATTCTAATAAAGAACTGAGAAATAATTACATATGGTCATTATACCATTGCTAAACCAATGGTGTATCTAATCTAATGGTGGCCTGAGACTTTTGCACAGTGCTGTGTATTGGTGGTTTGCTTTTTAGGTGACTGAAAAAGTACAAGCTGTTCTTGTTTTAATGAGTTGAAGCTTGAAAATAGGTATACACAGTGTTTTTTTTTTATGTTTATCTAATTGAAGTTCTAAAATTGGTTGAAATTAGTGCTTGGTTTAAAAGTAATGTATAAATCTTGAGGAATTTGTTTATAGAAAACTGGTCTGAAGTTACACCTAGCTGTCTTTGAGTGAATACAAAGTTAACTGATAATTACTGGTGGCTTTGTTAAAGGTGGGTTTAAAAGGCTATGAAAGGTTAAGAAAGTCTCTGTGGTTAGCTTTTGGTTTTCCTAATGGCTTGGCTCTGAGATCTTCCTGTGGCGTCCAAAATAAGAGCATACTTTTCTCTTGAGGATGGCAAATAACTGGATTGTTGATATACATTCATGAGAACTAGTTTTTTAATCTGCTTCTCCTCATGCTTTTGTATTTGGGACTGGATTGTACTGTAGCCTAGTGGTTAAGGTACTGGACTACAGACCAGAAGGTCCAGGGTTCAAATCCCACCTCTGCCAAGCTGCCACTGTTGGGTCCTTGAGCAAGGCTCTTAATTGCTTGGATTATAAGACTGTACGAGTTGTAAGTTGCTCTGGATAAGGCCGTCTCAATGACATAAAATGTAAGTATTTTTCTTACCATCCTCTCTTAGGTAAAGCTGCAGGGACGCTAAACTTGGGCAATTTCTTCGCGACCCACAAAGGCTACACACGGCAGGGCTTTGACCGTCTCAGCACGGAGGGCAGCGACCTGGAGAAGGATGATGAGGATGCTACTGACTCTGAGAACGAGGAGTATTCTGCCCCACTTCCCCCTATCTCCTCATCCTAATGAGCCGGCCTCATCCTAATGAGCCGGCCCCTTCCCCCAGTGCTCGCACCCTCACGATATACTGCAATCATATATGTAACTGTTCGCATTGGCTGCAAGTATATTTATTTGTGCGGAAACCTTTCTCAGTAGACGGTAAGACTGCCACTTTAATTTATGACTATAAGGGACCGCTAGAGAAGCAAACACTGGTAGATTTAAGGATTAAGCTATATGCTTGCTTTTAATGGGACAGCCGGTTTAAAGTAGCATTTTAATTTTTGATTATGTTTGAGAAACTTTTTAGTTTTGTTTTTTGTTTTTGTTTTTTTTTAAGTTTTCAGGTTCCTGGTCCAAATGTCTGTTTGAGCCGTACATTTGTGCCTTTTTAATTATGTATTTCGTCTTCTGCAACACCTATATTACTACAGACGTGCCACTCTCTTCGAAGCGCTGCTACTGTCACCTGTATTTTGATTAATGTTGTGCCGCATTAAATGAAAAGAGAAAAAAAAAAATAGAGGACTATTATGATGTATCGAAATCTGTATTTACTACATTTTCCAAGCAGGGCGTGAGATGTATCTGATAATTGTTGTGACAAATAAGTTTTATTGCAAGAATACTATTTTCAGTAACAACGTTATTTGTGTAATAAAGTGTCTGCAAAGCATCACACTTTTCTGGAAGTTATCTCATTTGTTATATTTTGTGTCATTAAAAAGATGCACAGTGGTGCTTGAAAGTTTGTGAATCCTTTGGAATTTTCTATATTTCTGCATCAATATGACCGAAAACATCATCAGATTTTCACACAAGTCCTAAAAGTAGATAAAGAGAACCCAGTTAAACAAATGAGACAAAATATTATACTTGGTCATTTATTTATTGAGGAAAATGATCCAATATTACATATTAGTAAGAGGCAAAAGTATGTGACCCGTTGCTTTCAGTATCTGGTGTGACCCCCCCTGTGCAGCAATAACTGCTACTAAACGTTTCCTGTAACTGTTGATCAGTCCTGCACACCGGCTTGGAGGAATTTTAGCCCATTCCTCCGTACAGAACAGCTTCAGCTCTGGGATGTTGGTGGGTTTCCTCACATTAGCTGCTCACTTCAGGTCCTTCCAAAACATTTCAGTTGGATTAAGGTCAGGACTTTGACTTGGCCATTCCAAAACATGAACTTTATTTTTCTGTAACCATTCTTTGGTAGAACGACTTGTGTGCTTAGGGTCGTTGTCTTGCTGCATGACCCACCTTCTCTTGAGATTCAGTTCATGGATAGATGTTTCCTTTACAATTCTCTGATATAATTCAGAATTCATTGTTCCATCAATGATGGCAAGCCGTCCTGGCCCAGATGAAGCAAAACAGGCCCAAGCCATGATACTACCACCACCATGTTTCACAGATGGGATAAGGTTCTTATGCTGAAATGCAGTGTTTTCCTTTCACCATAACGCTTTTCTGTTAAACCAGAAAGTTTTATTTTGGTCTCATCCATCCACAAAACATTCTTCCAATGGCCTTCTGGCTTGTCCACGTGATCTTTAGCAAACTGCAGACGAGCAGCGATGTTCTTTTTGGAGAGCAGAGGCTTTCTCCTTGCAACCCTGCCATGCACACCATTGTTGTTCAGTGTTCTTCTGATGGTGGACTCATGAACATTACTTTTCTGATGATGTTTTAGGTCATATTTATGCAGAAATATAGAACATTCTAAAGGGTTCACAAACTTTCAAACACCACTGTAGTTTGGATATTTTTACACAGCAGTGATGAAAAGCATCAAACAAAATATATATTCTAAGTGGTGGTCTCTGAGTCACCAGAGCTGCTATGTTCACCAATCAGCCATAACATTTAAATATTGTGTAGGTCCCCCTAGTGTTGCCAAGACCATAGAGGCATGGATTCCACAAGACCTCTGAAGGTGATCTGTGGTATCTGGCACCAAGACATTAGCATATGATCCTTTATGTTCTTCAAATGGCAAGGATGGTCACCATGGACCGACTTGTTTGGCCAGCACATCCCAATCGAGATGCTCGATTGGATTTGGATGAACTCTTTGCCATGATCCTCAAACCAGTACTGAACAGTTCTGCAGTGTGTCAGGGTGCATTATCGTGCTGAAAATGGCAATTGTTATTACACAATACAGTTGCCATGAGGGGGTGTACTTTGCTCCTGGGCAAAAAATGGGTCAAACTTAAAATTGCAAAATATTAAGTAGGGCAGCACCGATGCCACTTTTTTCCTTCCGATACCTGATGTTCATGTATCTGCTGATTCCAAGTACTGATACCACTTTTTACTTTTTAAATTCTACTTTTTATAGATTGGTGTCAAGTCAGATTTATTTATATAGCGCTTTTTACAATGGAGCATTGTCTCAAAGCAACTTTACAAGTTTAGATTATCTCCTAATAACTACGTCCAATCCCAAATTGAGCAAGCCTAGGGCGACAGTGGCAAGGAAAAACTCCCTAGTTATAGGAAGAAACCTTAGGAGGACCAAGACTCAAAAAGGGACCCAAGCAATCTTAAACACCTCCAATTTACTATGTCTCCACTTGCGCTCTAGATGCCGTGTTCTTTGCTTTAAGGTACGGGTGTGGTCATTATACCATAATGCTAGCCTTTTTTCCCTAATACGTTTGACCCTAGCAGGGGCAGTCGTGTCCATGGTTGAGCCACACACATGTTAAGCTTCATGTTTTGGCATGTGCATGTGCGCCAGTAACTGCTTCGTTGTATCGGTGCTCTCTATTGCCGATACCGTGTGTAAACGTCAGTATCGGTGCAACACTAATATTATCGTTTTAATGGTCCTAACAACAATTATTGGACAGAAAATGAGCAAGAATTAAGAAAATGCACTCCTGAGACTTGTGCCTGAGTTCTGTCCAGAGTTGCATTAATGTTTCCCCAAGATCTTGCATTGATGATGGGAGATTTGTTCCACTGCGCAAAGTCTTCTCCAGCACATCCCAAAGATTCTCAATGGGCTCTGGACTCTGGTGGCCAATCCATGAGTGAAAATGATGTCTCATGCTCCCTGAACCACTCTTTCACAATCTGACCCTTCTGAAACAGATGAACATCTTCTCCATGACCACAGGATGCAATCACCAATGGGAGGCTCTTTTTTTAACTATTTAACGATTTGCTTTGCTAAATCCAGGTGGTGACCTTTTATTTTGCCAGGCAGTGCATCTACATGTACACATCTACAATGTGCAGTCTTGTGAGTCTCAAGGTAAGTGTGTGAGATCGTCTCCAAACAAAAGCAAACTATCATGCAGGGGTTGCTGTCAGAAACCACATAGCTGATCTTCGTCAGGCCAACTGCAGCTATGCTGAACATTTCAAGACCCTAACAGCACAGCAAATCCCTGTTTCATTTCTTGACCAATTATTAGCTGTTGAGACCATTACAAGCATAATATTTTTCAATTTTGATGTATGTATAGAGGGTACAGGTGTAAGCCTCCATTATAGGGCTGGCACAGTTTGGGGGATGATCCACTGACCCTCTTCCTCAGACAGCCAGTTGATCCAGTGTGATGCCTGACCTGGCTAGGCAGTACTGTCAGAACTCGATACCTGGGTTCCCACTGTAGATAGTGAATTCAACTTCTGCTATACCCAAGCGTCCTATTTATACACTTCAAGCCTGGTCAGGACGTCACACTGGGAGGATTGGTTGCGTCTGATGGAGGAGAGGTCAGATGGGAGATCATTTTCTAGTGCTGTAAGAACAACTCCTGCTGGGCTCGGTGATGACTTGGCGTCCTGTCTGAAAAGAACTTCCATCTGCGCCCAGTGAATTTCGGACCTCCCTGTTATCCTGACCATGATAAGTTGGATAAAACAGGTGAAGGTTATCCTGGAATACAGGATCACAGGGCCTCATAACCACACCACTGACCTTCATTTCAGAAGCACATCCAGGGGAACCCAGGTCCTCAGAAACCTCTATTTCCAGCACTTGCCAACAAGCTGCTATGAAAGAAAAAATAATGAAAAAGAATAAAAAAAGCAAGGACCAGTTTCCCAGACAAACATTAGTTCAAAAATGACTTTCAGTGCTGAATCACTTTTGATATGAGTTTAGTCCGAGACTAGGATTATCCATGTTGGGGTAAATGGTTTTAAATCACAACGAAGAGTACAACATTTAGCAGTAGTAAATTTTGATTACCACAGTCCAAGTATCTATCTGCTTTTCCCGGTGAGGACTGTGTAAAGTAACAGGCTGAGAATTTAGGATTATGCTCATGTAAATATGGATCTTTTCCCAAATAAAGATGATAATAACAAACCCAATCCGTTTGTTCTCGGACCCGAGAGACTTCAGTCTGATCCTACCGTCTTAAACGGCTACCGATCATAAACTAATCACCAGCGCCGTCCCGTGGCGATATCACATAACTACACAGGAACTGAAACACGATTACATTTAGATAAGTAAAGATTTTTTAAATAGAAAAAGCACAAATCCCGCTGTATCAACAATTACCAGAAAAAATTCTGTCGTGATTGTAATAGTATTATTTAATGTTACTCTTAAGAAGAAACGCATCCTGTTTTACCCTTGCTTAAAGTTCGAGTTGAGGGGGAGGTGGGGACTGTCTGGTTATCTTGGGGATATCTGGTCTCCCCTCCCTCAGACATGACCACTCCTGCCGGAAAGCATCATTAGGACACTGGTGGACTAGAGAACTGCTGTTGCACAACCTGAGCAGTAGTTAGGATTCGGCAATCAACTTTATGATACATTCAGCATTTAAAGGCCTTGCTAAAAATGGCCCAACGGTGGGACTTTGAAGTTTTGTGGTTTGAACCCTTAACCCAGTTCCTTAAATACCGAAGTTTGCAAACTATGAAAGACTGCAGCTGATACACTTTAGGTTTTGCACAGAGTTCACTGGTCCAAGTCTCTGTTATCCAAATTTGATCCTGTCCTAATGTTATTGATCAATTGCTCTGCCTCACCATGTAATTTAAGCCATATGATTTGTTTTCTGTCCAGTAAATTCTGGTCTGTCAAAGGTTTTAGGCATTTATTACAGTATTTGGTCTCTAGCTTTCACTTCTTTATTAGCGAGACGCCGTCATTTATATAAGTCCACAAAACCACCTTCAGTTTCATTAGAGAACATTGCTGTAGTTATTGTTTAACCAAAAAAATTTAAACCTTACCAACAAGTTTACAGTGGGGCAAAAAAGTATTTAGTCAGTCACTGATTGTGCAAGTTTTCTGACTTAAAAAGGTGACAGAGGTCTGTAATTTTCATCATAGGGACACTTCAACTATGAGAGACAAAATGAGAAATAAAAATCCAGAAAATCACATTGTAGGATTTTTAAAGAATTTAATTGTAAATCATGGTGGAAAATAAGTATTTGGTCACCCACAAACAAGCAAGACTTCTGGCTCTCACAGACCTGTAACTTCATCTTTAAGAAGCTCTTCTGTCCTTCACTCATTACCTGTATTAATGGCACCTATTTGACCCCGTTATCTGTATAAAAAGAAACCTGTCCACAGCCTCAAACAGTCAGACTCCAAATTCAACCATGGCCAAGACCAAAGAGCTGTGGAAGGACACCAGGAAGAAAATTGTAGACCTGCACCTGGCTGGGAAGAGTGAATCTACAATAGGCAAGCAGGTTGATGTGAATAAATCAACTGTGGGAGCAATTGTAAGACATACAAGACCATTTATAATCTCCCTCGATCTGGGGCCCCATGCAAGATCTCATCCCGTGGTGTCAAAATGATCATGAGAATGACGAGCAAAAATCCCAGAACTACACGGAGGGACCTGATGAATGACCTGCAGAGAGCTGGGACCAAAGTAACAAGGCTACCATCAGTAACACACTATGCCGAGAGAGACTCGAATCCTGCAGTGCCAGGCGTGAGCCCCTGCTTAAGCTAGTACATGTCCAGGCCCGTCTGAAGTTTGCCAGAGAGCATATGGATGATCCAGAAGAGGATTGGAAGAATATCATGTGGTCAGATGAATCCAAAATAGAAATTTGGTAAAAACTCAACTCGCTGTGTTTGGAGGAAGAAGAATTCTGAGTTGCGCCATAAATACTGTGAAGCATGGGGGTGAAAGCCTCATGCTTTGGGGCTGTTCTTCTGCAAAGGGGACAGGACGACTGATCAGTGCTAAGGGAAGAATGAACGGGGCCATGTATCGTGAGATTTTAAGCCAAAACCTCCTTCCATCAGTGAGAGAGCATTGAAGATGGAACGTGGCTGGGTCTTCCAGCGTGACAATGATCCCAAACACACCGCTCGGGCAATGAAGGAGTGGCTCCGTAAAAAGCATTTCAAGGTCCTGGAGTGGCCTAGCCAACCCCATATAAAATTTGTGGAGGGAGTTGAAAGTCCATGTTGCCCCAAATCATCACTGCTCTCTAGATCACTCTAGAGGAGATCTGCATGGAGGAATGGGCCAACATACCAGCTACAGTGTGTGCAAACCTGGTGAAGACTTACAGGAAACGTTTGACCTCTGTCATTGCCAACAAAGGTTATGTTACAAAGTATTGAGTTGAACCAAATTTACTGACCAAATACTTATTTTCCACCATAATTTACAATTAAATTCTTTAAAAATTCTACAATGTGATTTCCTGGATGTTTTTTCTCATTTTGTCTCTCATAGTTGAAGTGTACCTATGATGAAAATTACAGACCTCTCTCATCTTTCTAAGTCGGAGAACTAGCACAATCAGTGACTGACTAAACACTTTTTTGCCCCACTGTATTGAGGCTTCAGCAAACCGCACAAAAACTAGTCTCGAGTGTGATTGAGCAGGTCTGACAAACAGCAGGTAATTTCTTTAAGTGTCCTTGAATTTGTCACCTGTGAAATACACCTCATTTCTTTCACCTTCCAGTCACTCCTACATTCCATCATCATTTTCATACCATTATTTCACACTGACCATTTAGATTATAAAAAAATATTACTTCCAATGTCTCTAGTTTGATTGACATTGTTCCAGGATAAGGCATATTTACAAATATATACAAATTACACTATTATCTCTTATTGGGAAGTCATGATAAGAAACCCAACCTCCCTTCAGATGCTCTTGTACATCATATAAAGTAGTTTCTAGTATCTTCTCAAGGCTAAATCTATGACTATAGTATTGTGGTCTTTGAAACGCTGACCTCATACTATTTGATGTGACATTAAATATATTTATTAAATATACAAATACAACATAAAACAACAACAAAAAAAGGTATTAAAGGAGGAGTGTTTCTAGACAACACCTTGTTCTGGGGCACACAGAATTTTGAGGGTCACAGCTATACCCCTCTGCTTACCAGTCAGTCACAGGGGCACAACTGTGCATAAAAATAAGTCTGATAAACACTAAATAAATGAAGAGATTTAATACTAAGTTGAGCATTACTCTGCCATGGATGAGAAATTAAGAACAAATTAACACGAAACATGTCCATTAGTCTGCAAGAAAGAAAAACAAAAGCAACTGGCTCTGACCAAAAGTGTTAGCCACTCAAGATTCTGGAAAGATACTGGAGCATTATGGGAAATATAGTGCCTGTAGTGAATTTGTGAGGCATGAACTGTAGTTCTGCTCAGCAACCCGGAATAAAATTGATTTTTTACCTCCATAATTTTGTGGGGCAAAGCAAGGTAGGTCTGATGATGTCTCCTGTTTAACAGCATAATAAAACCATTATAATAATCAATCACAATTATTCATTACAATAATCATGTTGGGTGGCAAGATGGCGCAGCGCTTGGTGTGCTTGCCTCACAGCTCCAGCATCCATGGTTCGATCCTGATCTTGGACTCAGGAGTCTTCATGTCCTTTCCATGTCTGCATGGGTTTACTCCTGGTACTCCGGTTTCCTCCCATAGACGTGTGTTAGGTTAATTTATGTGTCTAAAGTGCCCTTAATGTGCGAGTGTGTGTGCCCTAGGACGGATTGGCGACCTGTCTAGTTATCAATCCTTTCAAAATACACTACAAGAGTGAATAAATAAATACAAATTGTGTAGTTATGTTGCTCTGCTCTCCTGTGTGAACCGGGGGATAATTGAATATTCGGCTATATAGATAATTCAATAAAATGGCCATAGATAGGACAGAATATAGAGAAGGTGGAAGGATGCACAAACCTGTATCGATTAATAGGCGATTCATGAGGATCGATTAATCGTTTGAGTCATTGGATATGGTGGTCGGTGACGTCACAGGTCGTTGCTTGTGTTAGAGGATTTTTGATGCGGCTCTGTGAGAAGTCGCTGCCGGAGCTTTAGCGTTTAGCTGTTAGGTTGGGAGGTACCAGTGAATGTGCTAACAGTGCATCGGTTAACCGTGCTTAAGGCTAGTAAATGTGTTCAATGTCTTTATTTCCAGTAAGTTTGTAGTGTAGAGTTCCGTCAGCGACGCTAGCGGAGCCCAAGGCTAGCTAAAGGCTAGCTGCATATTTACCTCAGGCTTTCAGTGCTAAACCTGCTCCGGTCTGCAGAGACCGATCACGGGCTGAACTCTGCAGTTACTTACGAGGTTTATTCGGAGGAACAGCGCGGCAGGGAGCCATTAATACCGCACAAGGTGAGTAAAAGAATCAGTCTTGTTAAAAAAAAAAATAAATAATCTATTGGCCATATGCTTCGGAACTACATTTCCTGAGCAATGTCAGGTTCATTAGATGGTTTGTAGGAAGTGTTCAGCTTCACTGGTGGATAAGAAAATGATACAACTTCATTCTTCTGCTTCATCGTGAGCCAGGGCTGGTTTGGGACGGTGTTTTCAATCACTTAATAAAAACGTGTTTGTGTAACGCTGTTCGCAACGGGTGTTGTCACAAAGCAGCTTTTAAGTCGGAGTCAGCCGTTTTTGAAAAGCGACAGTGAAAAGGGAAAACTCCCTCAGATGAGAGAGAGAAACCTTGAGAGGAACCGGGCTCAAAAGGGGAACCCATCCTTGTCTGGTTAACAGCAGCTAGAAAAAATGTGAACCATACGAAGTACATGTAGATAAGAGAAAGAAACTGTTCAGAAGTACAGGTGTGCGCCGTTTAACGTGATAAACAGGACGTTGACCGGACATCCCCCTCTTCACATAGGAGTTTAGATCATTTGCGTGTAGTGTTTTATTTTAAACATTGATATTAATTAAAACACTGATATCATTTAGTGCATTACTGTGGTGTACAATCCTATAATTCTTATCTTTGTATCTTTTCTAAAATTTGAAACACTTAGCCTAACGCAAATGAAAGTTAACATTACCATAGCTGCTTTTGCACCAAACAATTCTAGGGACTGATTTTGGAGGAACTCATCCCCACGGAGCTCCTAAATTCGTTCCAGGGCCTTTTTTTGGTTTGCTTTCGCACCGTGAGTAGGAATGCTGTGTAATATATGGGTATACTTGATACATATATATAGCCATATATGTTATATAATGTTTTATATGGCTACCAGTTTACAAGTGTATTTAAAAAATGGCAGTTGTCTTCAACAAGATGCTTGCATCTGGACCAGTCATACATTTGCATCAAAATATCTGGACCAATTGCATACTTGTATAAAAAAAGACCCTACCTTGAAGTAGGAGCTAAAAAGTCCCTATAGACGGCATCCTAAGAACTACAGTCCGCAGTTCCTGTGGCGCAAACACACGACAAAGCGGCCACTTTGTTCAACGGTTCTAAGAACTAGCTGCTTTTGCACCAAACAATTCTAGGGACTGATTTGGGAGGAACTAACCCCCACGGAGCTCCTAAATTCGTTCCAGGGCCTTTTTTGGTTTGCTTTAGCA